>VZTF01004516.1:207570-273335 GCA_013397755.1 Cnemophilus loriae | reverse complement strand
AGTGCTGTGTCCAGCTCTGGGCCCCTCACTCCAAGAAAGACGTTGAGGTGCTGGAGTGAGTCCAGAAAAGGTGAGGGGAGCTGGGGGAGGGTCTGGAGCACAAGTCCTGTGAGGAGCAGCTGAGAGGACTCCTCAGCCTAGAGGGTATTTAGTCTGGGGAAAAGGAAGATCAAGTATCACTGTCTGTAACTGCCTGAAAGGGCCAGGTGGGGGTCACTCTCTTCTTCCTGTCAACCAGCAACAGAATGAGAGGACATGGCCTCAAGCTGCACCATCGGAGGTTCAGGCTGGACATCAGGAAGAATTTCTTCATAAAAACAGTTGTTAAACACTGGAATGACCGCTGAGGGAGTCACTATCCCTGGAGGTGTTCAAGAAACAACTGGACATGGCCCTTAGTGCCATGATCTAGTTTACAAGGTGGTGATAGGTCAAAGGTTGGACTTGATGATCTTAGAGGTCTTTTTCAACCTAAATCATTCTGCGATTCTCTAGTCAGCATTCAACCTTTTAGCTGAGAAATGTGGTTCTGTTTGATGAAGGTAAAACCTGAGGCTTCTAGAGTAGGTGTGGTTTCTCTCTTGCTCCTATAGGAAAATAAAGCAAAACATTTTACATACATAATCACTGTTAAATTTTATTTTGGAATTTCTGCTTCTGATGTTGAAGAGAAGCCCATGTTTTGTCTGACTGCTGCTTTTTTTGTCTTATTCCTGGTTTTTGCCTTCAGTTGTTATGCTATTGTTATATAATTTCTCTTTACTGTAGTGTGGAGATCTTGTCCAGACATTTGATCTTGGAAGCCTGGAGGAAGGCATCTTTTCTTAATAACCATTGTCTGTTGTTACATGTTATTTACAGAGTGAAGTTCTATGTAGTTTTAATTTTTGTTGCTTTGTCTTTTTAGGTTTAGGTAACAGAAATCTTCGTATGTCATCATACAGTAACATATTAATAGCCAATATTTAAAGCATAGCAGAAGTTGTACTGCTTAAGGTTCTTATATTCAGCAGCCAAGCAGTTATGTGAAACAGATGCTGACTGTGTAGTATCCTTTGTGTTTCGTTAAAGTAGTATTCTTCCTTGAGGTCGAAGATGGTGCAAGCTTTTACTGTGCTGGTTGTCTCCAAAGCTGATAATGAAGCCAGGTTTTATTTCTTCATTTCTACAGGGATTGTAAATTTTCAGGCAAAATATATGGACTGTAGTCTCTCTTCTGGGGGGGCTGATTATCTCTTCATCATCCTTTAAGATTTAGGGACAGGGAGAAAAGTTTGTTGTGCTCTCTTTGCAGAAGTTTTTCTTTGAAGTACATGATACTAGGATATTAAAAATTGAACCCAATTTCTGTTTCCTAAGACAGAACTTGCCTGCCTAACAGAAAATAAAGGGTTTGTGCAATTTGATAAATGATAAATGTTTTGTTTAAAAACCTCGAATTTGATCCTGAAACAGTAAGAGTAAATAGAGAGCTTTCAAATCTAATATTAGGCTTTCTTGAATTACCTAAGAAGAAAGTCTTGCTTTGTTTGCTGACCAAGTTGAATTGCCTGTTCTCTAAGTTGCTGTTTTGCTGTACCAAGAATCCCTTCCTCATCCCCAAGAAACTAAAAAAATTACCATTTCCCCCCCAAAAATTTGGTCTATAAGATAATATGTATAATTTAAATTATTGTGGAGATGTGCCATGCCCTAGTCCGCATTCTTTCAAAATGTACTATTACCAGGACAGTTGGAAATATCTGTCTGTTTTATGCGACTCAGCTGAGTAATGGTATGGAAAGAAACTACAGTTGTGATGATTTCCTCTTACGGTGCAGTAATTTTCTGTGGGAACTAAGGATGAAATTGTGTGTGATGAACATACAGAAGAGTGGGAGAAGACTGTAAAAATAAGGCAGATGATAACTTTTGTTTTCAGAAGATTCTAACAGTGTTTTGCTGAAAAAAGTTTGGGATGCTAAATGCTAAGGTTGGTTCTCAAGATAGACAATGGAGGTGTAAAGGCAATAGGAAGCTTTTTCCTTGGTTCTAACAAATTCCAACCTGAAGCCACAGTGGCCGAAATCACCATTTATTCTCCGTTTTTTTCCAGTCATTTGCAGTTGTAATGCTGTCAAAACAGAATACAAAGTTGTAGTTTAGATATTTATTCAGGCCTATATCAAGATTTAAGGTCCATCCTGGTAGTCAGCTAAGAATTTCCAGTTGTCTTTTTAGAATAAGTTTTTTTATAACTTAGTTTGGTGTCTTGTAAATGGAGGCATAGAAACTACAAGTGAGATGCCAAATACAGAGCCAAGTCAAATTTAAAAGAATGATTCTGGATGTGAGCTGCTCTTCTTCTTACAAAATTTAAAAACGCTAACAGCATGCTATAGGATTTAGTAATGTTCCCTCTTTTATTTATTAAAATATATTGTCATGTGTTTGTGTTAGGTTTTGTGATCAACCCTAAAGCCGTTTTCTCAAACATAGAGACTGCATGTTGTGTAGTCATTTTTGAAAAATTCATTTAAGACAAAAATGTATGAAGTGCTTAGCAAGAGTGGAGTGGTTAATATCAGGAATGCTCTTGTCTCCAGTTGGTTGAGCATGCCCAGGAAAAGAGATGAGAACTTGCCTCCCCACTGCTGTTACTTCTTGAGCTTGATTACCAAAGTCATAAATTCACATTCTTAGGCCAGCTAAATGAATTGTCTAGGTGACAGCTTGAGAACGAAGAGCTTTAAATAGGTTTGGTTAAACAAAGGATGCGTATTTTGCCTTAATTTGGACGTAAAAAGCAGCAGAAAACAGAGTAGGAGGAGAAGCTACACTGTTGTGCAGTCCAAGTTGAATGGAAAATATGAACCTCTGGAGAAGACAGCAACAGTTGTCAGGAAGTATCTGTCTGGTGAAAAAAATTATGGACATGGGAGAAAATAACATTGCTCTATTAATTAGAATTTAAAATTTAAATATTTTTTTGAAATTTCTCTCTTCCTTTGCTCTATGGAGGTAGAGTGGAATACTGAACACCCTTCCAGCAACATAGCCTGTCAGAGCAGCTAACATTTCATCAAGTTAGTCATCAGAAAACTGATCCCTCAAGTAAATGCCAGCCTAAGTCATCTACACAGGGATGAACTAACACAAAGCAATAAAATCTCCATGCTGTACTTAACTAAAAGGCACTTGACACCTCTACAAAATCTGGTTGTGGAGTACATGCAATGCCATCTGTGACATAGCTGCATCAAACAGTTTACAGAATGTCTTAGCAGATGAAATTTTTAGATGACCCTGTTGAGATGTCCATGCTGTGAGTCGCGCAGAGACATTCAGCTTCCAAAAGTGTTAAAGTTGGATCTGTTTGCTGTAAATCATGCTCAGCCTGCTGTTCAGATGGTGCCTAAACCCAGGCTCTGTCATGTAGTTTCCTTATTTCATAGATAAGAAAGATAATTTACACCTGCTTATGGACCTCTTTAACGTGAGTCTGAGGAAGCTCTCATTCAGCATAGTGATCTTACCACTGTTGTTTGGAAATGCTGTGCTTTTGCTGCAATTAGTTTTTTACAGTGTGAAAAGACAACCCGCAGTTTGTCTCAGTGCGAGTAGGAACCATGCAAGCAATGCCTATCACAGCTATGTAAATAGGATAAGCCAAACACAGAATTTCCTAGTTAAGCTTTTTGTGGGTGGAGACTGGTTGTTTTTGTTTGTGAGATATTTCATGGAGAGAAAAGCAGAACATTTGGTTTGCTTAGAAGTCTCTGTCTCCTATTGGGCTTGCAGCGCCATTTTCTTCAGGCAGAGTCAAAGGATAGAGTGTAGCAACCTAGTTAAGCATCAGAAATTATACAAATATTTTATGAACATCACCCCCCCCAAAAAAAAAAAAAAAGAAGTTTTATCTTTGATTCTAGACAGCTAAAGCTTTAAACTTCTGTGGGCTAGTTAGCACAAAGGCTGAACAGAAATACACAGCTGTGGTAGACTTGCTGCTTCTTCTGTATGCGTATTAGTTTGAAGTGCCATAGAGAAAGATGTGTTTTGGACTTTATTTGAGTTTAGCTGCACTGTTACCAAAGCTGTGACTGCAGCTCAGGGGAGGGTACGTTTGAACCTTGCTGGGTGCTGGCAGCAGTCTTACTGTGGAGTTGTGGCGCTGCTTCTGAGACCCTGGCTGTCTCAGAGTCCTCTAGCAGATGTGGGGGAAGGACACAGATGGGGTGATGGGTAGAGAGGAAAGTGGCAGAAGATTTTCTTGTTGCCAGCCCTAGCAACAAGTCTTTGCTAGCCCTAGAGAGCTTACTGTGTGTTTGTGAATTTAAAGAACAGCTCAAACTCATAAAAAAAAAAAGAAAAAGAAGGGATGAGAATGGCTGTCTGTGCCACCTGCTGCAAACTATTAAATCTTCAGATATCAGGCTTAAATAGATGTTAAAGCACATTGCAAGGCACACATATCCTTCTCTTTCTTTTAAATTAATTTGTAATTTTTTTAAATGAACTTTATAATGAATTTTATGTTCTCGACCAGAACAGGAGATATTTGTTTCAAATTGCGTGTTTTATTTTAACATGGTAGTATAATACACACACCCGAGTAGATCAAACTGACTTTCTGCAGGCAAGTGTCAGTATAATGTTTTTAAAACTTCCAAGTGCTTGAAACCTGAATGTTGTTCCAACAGATTTAAATATCAGAGTAAGGTGGAGATTCAAAGTTGGAAATAGCTCTTAAGTTAGCTAATAAGGAAAATACTGAAGGCTTGACTTCCAGATTAATCTCACTGGGAAAGCCTGGAAGGCAGACAAGAGATGACAGAGATGGTTTCCATAAACTCTGGTTTGATAAGAAAAGTAAAATTAAGCACCATAAACTTATATGCATTTCTGATTTTGTACATTTTGAATTCAAAGGCAGAAAAATTTTTCCTTAGCGTTTTTTGTCTTTTTTTTTTTTTTTTCCTTTTATGCTGTTTTTTCATGTAGTATTTGAATTGCTGCAGTGAAAATAGCTGATTTGGCAATCTGGGGGAAAAGTGCCAATTTCCTGCTGCCGTGTTTTGTGCATTGCAGGATTGCACTGCCTGAAAGCCTAGAGAAAGCAGGCTGTGATCGCTTGGTCTTGGACCCTAGGAAGCAGAAGTCCTGGGACTTTTGAAAATGGAGAAGGTTTTGGTTTAGCATCTGTGTTGTTGCAGTAGCCATACAAAGTAGCCACAGAATGATGACTGACATTACACCCTGCAAAACATTTGTATCTCTGTGTGGATGTGTCTGTCAGATGGGACAAATTCTGTGCATATTCATAGCAGGTATCTTAAACAGGATTTATAAATTTGTTTGTAATAAAAGGGATCTAGCACATTAAAAAAAAAAAATCTGTATACAGTATTTATTTCAAGGGTGGAATACTGGGAAACCTGCCCAAGACAGATAAGGAGCAGCCACATCTCTTGAACGTGTTAAGATTTTTAAGGTTTCAGGCATCTTCTTGGCTACTCAGGAAAATACACCAGTTTTACCTTGGGGATATGATGTGAAGTAAAGGTATAAACCCTACCTAGATTTAGAAACATTTATTTTCCAAAGGTTTTCTTGGAGAGAGAGCGTGTAGAGTAGAGTGTATTTACAGATTTTGCAAGAATGGGTGAGAGATTTCTTTTTCCCTTCCCATCTTACTCCTCCACCCATGGGCCAGTGTTTCACACAAAAAAATTTTGTGGCAGAGTCCTTGGCATTTTTTTATGCTTATTAGAAATGTTCCGTTTAATATCAATAGAGGAATGATTTATGTAATATTTTAATTAACTGTAAAACCTTCAAAGTACGTAGGTGCCTCCATTTCAGGTGAGTGGATGATATATTTGAAGTGGTGGAAATGCTGTTTGCTACCTACATTCTTTCGTATCCCCAAGTTAACTTTTTTTGATGGGAAGGAAAAAAAAAAGTTCTTCCCTCTATTTGAGGCTGACTTCTCCAGACCTGTGATGTAATTTGAAGTTAACAAGAGCTTTCATTTGCAGACTAGACTGTGTTGAAGCAAGGGCTCTGTGGCATTCATTGTGCTCTCAATGGAGAGTTGCTGCAAGTCTGACAAGTAACAAATTTGACACATATAAATTTCTTCCAGTGAATTTTTTTCTGTAATGCTATGTTCTGTTCTCCTGAAAGTATTGAAAAGGAGGGAATTGAAGATAGCTTCAGACCACTGTGAATGAAGATGTAAATAGAAGTATTCATAGCTGAAAGGAAGATTTGCAGCTCTGTGTTTCACGTAATATTTACAGGAGTGTGTACTTGTACTTGTGTGTACTGGTTCAGGTACATGTTAAACTGCACATAACTCTAAATCTTCCTTCCATCTCCCAAGGGGTACTGTTAGTACTGATACAAATAATTAACAGTGTTAATATGGGCACATTGTTCCTTTGACTGAAGATAAAGAAAAAATATTTATTTGATATTTAAAAATATTAAAATGAAGGTCTTTAAAATTACAGTTAGTTGAGTAAACCTGCCCTGTAGTAATACTAAATGGTTGGGGTTTTTAATTGCAGCATCCTGTCATTTTTCTGTAAGGAGAGGTTTGTTTTTTTTCCTGTTATAAAGTAATTCAAGCCTGTGTTTGATTGAATAGTATCTTTTATTTTAGAGTAAGTGGGGTGATTGTGTTGTAGTGTGGGTTTTGGTGGGTTTTCCCCCCCCTGGTTTATTTGGAAATTGCATGTTTTAGTCACATCGCAGGACTCAGCCCACTCCTGTGAGTTCCTTCATTGCTAAGGGAAACAAATCATATGCTTAGCCATAAGTAGTGGCTCTTGCTTGCGTCTGAGGGAGCTGCTACCCTGAATGTCACATTTTAGTGAACCTGTCACATAGCACGTTCCTTAGGTGTAATGTGAATTATGTTTTTCTGATGTTTTGGAGATATTTTCTTTTTTTTTTTTTAATCTTACTTTAGGCAGTTTATTGGTGGAAGAAACAGGCATATGGTTCAAAGCTGTTAGAGAAACACGTGATAGCAGGCTGAAAAAACTAAGTGCTTATTCTATGTGTTACTGTGTTTGATGGGATGTTTTGGGTACTAATTAAGTTAAATTCCTAGTTTTATCACATCAGTCTTCTGAGGACCTAAGGGTGTTTAGTGGATGCACATTATATTCTGGATTTCCAAAGACCTCAGACTTTGAATCTTACTGTCTTTGAAACCTTTGGAATAGATGAAAAAATTAATTAATAAGATAGTTTTGCTGAACTGCACCTAAAAACAACTGCTTGCTTTCTAAGGCTGTGTTTGTCATGCCGCAAAGTGTGATGGCTGAAACACTATTCACAGGCAAGTGTTTCCTGCCCAGGGTAACTCCACTCCACTGCTTTGAGGAAAGAAGCTGAGAGCAGATTCTGTTCCCTGGATATGAAGAGTTAAGGCAAAAGAATATCTGGTTATTTGTCTTGTAGAAATTGTGACTTCCAGCTGCTGATAGCTTATTGATGCCAAGAATTATTTTTCAAGTGCATTTGCCAGAAAAATGATTTGAAATGGCACCCTAAGGTACATGCTTTATCAGTCTTTTTTCTTGTCTGCTTAGTGCAAATTATTTTTATTCTTAAACCTCAGGTGATCTCCTCAGGATTGAAGTGTAAGCAATTTCAGAGCATGTCATTAGAGTAATGGAAGATCCCAAAGAAAATAACAAGTTTCATAGGACGTTGTAAGTTGGTTCTTATAACTATGCCATGGTGACTGATCAGGGCTGGAGAGAAAAGGACTGCTATACTTTGGTGGTTCTTTTGGGACACCTGACATGGAGGAACAAAATGGAGCTGCTAAAGAACCTGAACCAAAAATACAGGACTATAAGGTCAACAAATCAGCATACTCCTTCTCTGGCTTCAATGTCCCATGTAGGGATCCATGAGCTGCTTTCTTCCACGTGCCTGGATACAAGAGGTCAAATACTCTGTAGTTTACCGCAGTTTTTCTTTTTAGAGTGAGTACGGTTACAAAGATAAGACTCAGGTTCTAGCAGTGACATGTGATTGAAAAGTAGCTGACTGATGCTTAGAGTAAATACGACAGATGTTATGTTGCTAGGAAAAAAAAATACGTTCAGAGAACTGATTGTGGTCTTGGCCTTTAAGTTCATTGAAAGTGATTCTCTGCTAGTTTTTAAAGTAATGTGATACTTCAGATGCCTGTGACACTGCTGTGTGTGGCTATGTAAATAGTGTCCCTCGGGCAGCTTGCTCTGTTTCATTCTGTAGCGGACAGCTGTTCAGAAAGACTGGGATATCTAACAGATGCTATAAAATTCTTTACAAGTACAGTTGATAGATATTCGTGTGCTACAGAAACATAGAATTAGCTTTCAGTGCAGTCCCTCTTCTGTATCCATAATACTGATTTTCAGATGTTAATGATAAAATAAATAAATAAAACATCCATCCTATTTGTGCATTGTTATTTTGAGTCTGGTGAAATTAACAGAGAGATTAAGCAAGGTCTTGACTAAATGCTGTGACCATTTGCCTTTAAGTAGTCAACTCTGCAGGTCTCTTGCAGAAAAAAAAAAGGATTAGGTATGACTTCAGTATTCTCTGAAGGAAAAAGTGTGTGTGTTTGTGTGTTGATGGTGTTTGTGCTGGGTGCAGATACAGAAACAAAATGTTCAGGGTTCCAGTGTGACTGGTAAAAAGACAACAGTAACTCCATTAGGTGAGATTTGAATACTCTTGAGTTACATACCTAAATTAGATGGAGCAAATGTTTCTTTCTTCCTTCCCTTCTGTTAGGTTATTTTGTTGCACAATGTGTAAATTAAGTTAATATTTTAAGTATTGTATCAATGTTGTGGTCATTATGTTGCATTAAAATCTCATTACATTGCTCAGAAATTTGGTCTCGTTTTGTTTCACTGAAAAGTAGAATTTTATTATTTTCAGCTCTTGGTTCTTGTGTATATATGAAAGTTCACTTTTCCCTATCTCAAAATAAGAAAAGTGTCTATAAAAGGTACCTTCAGCATATTTCTGCAAGTCACTGTCTGGCAGACACGTCAAGTTTTCTACTAGACTATTGCTGCTGCTGTTCACTGTTTAGTGTTTGTCCCCATGAGTGTAGTGCCAGATCCAGACATACAAAGAATAGCCCATATCCAAATCATAGTTTAGATAGTTTGACAGCTGTCAAATACAATTTTTTTTCCCCTACCTCATTGCTGCAACATATGCTGCTCTCCAGGGGAGACAAAAGCTTTCTGTTGATAACCTTAGTGCTTGGCTTCTGTTGAGATGGCTGAGTGCTGCTGAACTGTGTCCTAAAAATTACTGTGGCATATAAGCCTATACAGTCACTCATGTGTCTACTGTTGGGCTCTTCCAGAATCCTTAGTGTGGTTGACAGAGCAAAAGTAGTTGAACTAAATGCCTTTGCATGTTGTCACCATAGCTCCTCATTCACTGTTCAACTCACTATTGTATCATCATTCTCCTCATTAAGTGTCTAATTACTTTAATAGGCTTTCCTGACACCTTTTTTCCCCAATTATGGAGTGGGTGCCTGATGGTTTGGAGATGAACTGGAAGACCTTATCATGCTCAGAAATGAGCAACTGCAATGACAGAAGCTGCAGGTTATGACAAGGAGCTGCAGGGCAAAGGAAAAAGAATGGGTAAAGGTTTAGGTATTAGTGCCAAGATATTCTAGTGGGAAGGTAAAGGATTAGGCTGTGTGGTACTGTAAGCATGGTAGTTCTGCCAGCACTCATTAACAGAGCAGAAGCTTTAAAGGAAGAAAGCTGCATTGAGTCAACTTCCTTCCTTATTTAAAAAATGTTGATTTGACATTTGTCTGTGTGTGTATGTTGGATTTTTTATTGCTTTTTTTTCTTTTTATTCTTTTAATGATGATTAAGAGAGAAAATTCAGTTAATTATTTTGATCATTCTAAGTAGATGGTTTATTTTCGTTTACAAGTGATAAATTTGTTAAGTTATTCATGTTTTAATTCTCATTGTTGTCTTGAAAGGAGCTGACAATATCAGGAAATACTGGAGTCGTTACTACCAAGGATCCCAAGGGGTGATATTTGTACTAGACAGCGCCTCCTCTGAAGATGATCTAGAAACTGCTAGGAATGAACTGCATTCTGCTCTCCAGCACCCACAGTTATGTACTTTGCCGTTTTTGATACTGGCCAATCACCAAGACAAGCCAGCAGCTCGCTCAGTACAAGAGGTATGTTAATGTGGCAGCTTCTTGCCTGGTTGTATTTACTGTCTGCACACCACTGATTGACTGTCACTTATTACCCTGACATCCTGGTTAACGACTGGCCTCAGTTTCTTCTTTACTGTAAGTACGCAGACCAAGAACAGTCCCAATCCCTAAAAACTTAGTCCACTGCACTCTATACAGGCGTAGTTGTTCTGGAAAACAGACAAGTAATTCTTGGATACAAACAAATCTTCTGCTTTCACTGTATTTTGCTTAAGGGAGAAAAGATGTTTTTAAAACTACTCTTATGAAGCTACTCTTATGCTGGGACAGTGATTTTTTTGTTTAGCTTGGGTTTTTATTTGCTATTAGTTTGAATTTTGCACTGTTCCATTACTCCATTCTTTTCAACTGCTTAAAGCAATACACTGCAGCCATAGGTTGTCTTCTTTATGTAAAAGCTTTTTTCTGAACTGCAGTGTACTGATGTGAGGGCAGAGTTGCAATTCCTTTTCTGAAGTCCTTAACTGGTTCTGATCTTCCTGTTCCAAGGAATAATGTTTTTGTCTAATTTCTAGCTATCATACAGTAAATTATGTAATTGTTCTATTCAGTGTACCTTTTGCTCTTCAGTTTCTGAGAAATTCGTCTTGTCTACATTCCTATGTCAGATACATTCGAGGAAATGCTGAAAATTACTTCTGAAATTGTAGGAAAAAGTTAAAATCTGGTTGTATCATTCTCTTCATAAATGTCATTTAAAGGACTCCTCCTCTTAAAGATTATGTGAAATCCATTTGTTCTGTGAGCACAGCAGAGTGAAAACTGTTTAAGAACCTTACTGTGTTGCTGCTTTGTATTTAAACTTGATTCTTCCTTAGATTTTCTTTGTCTGAAATATGAAGTTTTAGACCTTCAGCTCAGAACAAACTGATCTGTAGAATAGCTGCTCTTAGTACAATATAGTTGTACATATACTTAGTACAATATAGAACATACAGCCTTTACTTCTTTATTGCTACTTATGCCTCCTTTCTGAGTCAAAAGAAATTCAGCTTATTATGTGTTAAGAAGTGGTGTAAATGTGACTAGAGTATAACAGTGTTTCTAACATCAGAAGAGATTGTGACAGCTATGTAAACTACACTGTAAAGTATTTTTTTTAAATTGTTGCTCCTTTTCTCTGAGAATTCATTCTTAGGAAAAAGGGAAAAAAACAGAATTTGGATTTAATATATCAAGTTACATAAAAACATAAATGAAAATGATGTAGGGATAGAATCTACAAGTTCTAGGTCTTGTTCATATAAAAAACAGACTTACAAAGAAGTAATGAATACTTAAAGGAAATGTAATACAGATTTCGATATACAAGTTTAATAATTTGGCCTAGTTTATTATATAGCATAAAAACAAAGCATGCAGTCCTAAACCTCCCACTTAAAAAATGACAGTATCCTGAGACAAAACTGATTTGATTCCATCCAAATGTAGTTTACGTGCCTTGGCTTTAACTTTTTCATAGAGCAGTACAGATGACATTTTTCATCATCAAAATTGCTGTTTCTTACATGATTTAAGTATTTCTTATTTTAGTACATTTTTCATTTTTAAAGTGGCCAAATTTGGTTCAATGTTAAGTGAGGTTTTTGATAGCAAATAACATTTAAGAAATGTTCCTTGTCCAATTTCATATTAATAATGAATGCAATGCTGGTTGGTTTGCTTTACAGCAAATTCTACTTGTAACTCTCTCATTTTGCAGCTGAGCCCATGTGGACAGACATTTGGGCCTGAACTGAATTTTTTGTGTATTTACAGTTAGCATTTCTTTTCTTTTATTGGCAGTACCGTCATTTTCACCTCATTCTTCATTACCAGTTGCTTGAAATCTCAGTAGGGTAATAGATCTCTATGTGCTTACAATAGCATTTAAATGGGTTTCTACTGCATGCTTTAAAAAAAAAAAATCTTACCATTTGTTATCATAGCAGACAAGTCTTGATTGCTAATGGGAGTGTGTATGAAATGCAGAATACAACTATTTTGTTAAATGTGCACAGCATATGCATGTTTTCAGGAGAAAAACCCACCCTGTATCAAGAGCTCAGTACTTTTGGAATTCTTTACCTAAGAGTAGTGAAAAATGAAATTAAAAGGAAAAAGAAAAAAAAAAAAGAGAGAGAGAGAGAAAATGTTGCAAAGTTGTTACATTGTCCCTGAAAAAAATGATATACGTTTGCTGTGTATACAAAGTAGAAGCCTTCTTCGGCCATTTTTACCAATGTTGAAATGGTAGTTTATTGCTTTCCTAATGGCTTTGCTGTGCTGCTGTCCTCATTATTGAGATGTGGAATAGAAGTGAAATGATGAATAGTAAGACCATTGCTTATATCAAGACCAACATATTAAAGTATTTAACAAATGTAATATGTTGAGCACTGAGAGTTTTATTAGACATTTTTGCAGAACTAAGTCCATTAATTATATCTATTTCCTTGATTTTTTCATGTGTCAGAAGACAGATGAATCACAGTTGAAATTTAAAAATATGTATACATTCTTTTAGGCAACAAATTGCCTTTCTTTAATGGATATGAAAGGACTCCTTGGAGTATAATTAAGGAAAATGTCTGAGTTGAGTGCTGCATAATAGGAAATGTAGAAAAATATTTATCTAAAACAAAAATTCTTCACAAAATTGTGCAAGTGCCAAGCAGTTTCTGCAACAGATGTTAGTTATATTTTTTGTTGGGAAATGCAGTTGCTTCAGTTTTTCAAAATGTTGTACTTTATTTAATGTGTTTTTTTCTATGCGTTGCTTAGGTAGAAAATGATACTGTAGAATCTGCGTGCTGTAAGTCATAAGCAATGTTATAAATAGTTCAATTCACAGCTATAACTTGCAAAAATATCCAAATAACTTATTTAATTTATGAAATGCAATTTAACCTAATTCATTTTGCAGAATATACTTCATATTACCGAAGTGACCAGGGAAAATTACAGGCGAAGCCAAGCTGAAATACTAATCACTAAATGTAATCCTTTTTCTCCCTGAGTTCAGTTGCTGGTTAGCTGTTTCCTAGTTATATTTTGATTTTAAAATGAAATCAGGGGAGTAAACTTGTCATGGCATTTCATTGTAGAAACTAGAAAAGAAGATGTCCCTCATATTTCTCGTATGTATGACTTCTATGGTGGTTACTCTATCTTCCCCCGTCAAAGATATTTGTAAGTTGTTTTGTTTTTCCTGTGACAATAGCACTTACTTAGATGTTTTCAAATATCCGCTAAGTGATTTCAACTGAGCCATGCTGAAATAAAGACTGCGTATATTAACCAGGCTGTAAAACTGATAAAATTGTTTTTGATTCAATAGATTTGCTCCAAAAAAGCCCGTCTTTTGGATTAAAATTACAGTAATGAGGAATTAGTAATATGTAAGTCAGTTCTGACTGTAGTTTTGGAAACCTTAAGAAATAGTAAATAAAAACTTCTACAAATGAAAAATAAATTTATTTACTTAGCATATGAGGGAAGGTGGTGGCATATCAGTTTGGCCATGGTTTCCAAAATACAGGATGCAGTTCCAAAACAGTTTACCTAACTGTATGTTTTTTAAAATAAGTATCTTGCTGACAGAATGTGCTTTTGCTCTTCCACACAAAAGTACGTTTGATTATTGAAACTGGTTTTGATTAGTCAGGTTTCTGTTACGGGCTTAAAATATTGCAGGAGAGTGATGGTAATAAAAGTGCTTCAAATTGCTTTGAAAGAGAACAGGCATTACTGTGATTATCAACTTGTTCATTTTATGAATGTCTGCCACTTTGTGTGTGAGTATTAGAAGCTGGATATTGCAGTGGGTTCTTGTGAGTTGAACCAGTGTGCAAAGAGAGCCACTTTTCTCCCAGGTCAGAGCAATATTTAGGAGCTGTGTATGTTGGAAGTTGTCTGTAGTCACTATATTTTAGGAGCAGGCTATTCTGGACACTCGTCTGAATCTGTTCAGGACTCCTGGAAGCCATATAGGACTGGCCAAAGGAGGAACCTAATTGAACTAGTTTTTCGAGTTCACTGGTGAAACGGCTACTTGTTTGGCAGCGTGTTGACTTTGGGGTGTTCCTTTTTTATATTTAAAGTTACTCTTTTTAAGATTTTATTTGCATCAGTGTAGGTCCAGTCCATTTTGAACTCTTCTATTCTAAAACCATATATGTGAAGACATTCATAGAGTATAACCTGTTGGTGGGTTTTTCTTCAGTTATCCAAAGATTCAGGCAACTAATACATTTCTTTCATGTTTTTAAATTGGTGACCACTAGTAACAGGAGAAATCACTAAAGATCTGTTTTAAATTCCCATTTAAAAAAAATGCTAGAACTTTTAAATATAGACTTACTAGTTAACAGTAAATCAACCTATTCTCAGCCTATTTTAAGATTATACTGTTGTTTTAAATGTAGTTGTCAGGAAGAAAATGGTGTGGAAAGCTTGCACTGATCACAAGTGTTGTTTTTCTATCTTGCATACAAGACCTTACTTTAAAGTTGAATTGATGGGAGTGTGAAACTCCACAGGAGGGTCATTTTGATTTTCCTTTTTTCTTTGATAGAGCAAGATTTAAAAAAACCCCTTTTAAGTGCAAGCAATATTTTCAAAAGTGAGTGTGAAAAGTTCATTGGTATTTACATAGATTGTGATGTATTTATCTACTTGAGAATATATGGATTTTGAATCACTGGCGGTCTTTAATTGGGTTTTCTGCCAGCAGAATAGGGGAAGATGACTCTCCTTATGAAAAGAGCCATCTTAGGACTGTGAGGGCTCTTATCTATTACTCTGCCAGTTTCTTCCCTGTTGTTTATGTCTAGAAATAATTTTGTAGATAAACAATGTCTTCTTGAAGCCTTAAATATCTTAAAGCTAAATAACCATTGCAGCAGAATGCTCAAATTTGCCAGCATCTGTGGAGGCTCTGACTGGTGATGGGGATCTGGAGCACTCTGGAAACTGGGCCTTCTGGGCCTGCCAGTGGTCTAAGTTGGCTGCATATGACAGGCTCAATTCCAGGATGTAATCACTTCTTTATATTCCAGTGTCTTTGTACTGTTTTTCCGTAATTCATGCTGTTTGTGGTTTCTGCAAGTTAGGGGAAAATGGTTTCTTTTCGGAAAACCTTTCAGTGTATGAGTTATAGATGTCATTACTAGCAATCTGAAAAACTGCGTTGAGCAGTGACACCTAAAGAGGTTTAGCTTCAGAGAGTATGCAGTATCTTAGCTAACAGTTTTGAGCAAATGTTTTCTCCAGGAGCAGGTACTGCAAAAAATTAGCCTACAACCAAGAATGAAAGTGAAAATTTTCTCTGCAGTCTGTCCCATCCTACCCTGGTCAAGCCTCTCAAATCTGAGTTTTCAAAGACCAGCTGTTGCAAATCTGTGTACTTTGACAGGGACATCCAGAACAAAGTTAAATCGGGGACAGATTTTTGGTTCCTCAAGAAACTGAGATGATTTATCTTCAGATTACTGCAGTAACTAGCCAAAATATAGATTCCTACCCTGTTTTGAGATCATAGTGACCTTAGTGACCTTAATATTTGCAATCCCCTCACTGCAAATACTTCTTTTCGTCCAAGGTGTATCCCCTGATATTTGAAGATTGTTTTGGAGCTGGACTCTGCTATTTTGAGTATTGGCTGCTTCCTTCACAACTGTGGCCTTTGAGGGAACAGAATAGTTATTTGTCAGACTTCAGTTATGAACACAGTTGCAGGAGAGGAGAATATTATTAAATTGGTGTTTAGACAATATTAGTTTTGTCCTGTTTAGAACAATGCAGAAATAACTCATATTTGCACTTCTCATATGAACTTCCATTCTGATTAAAAATTTCTTCATACCTATTAGGAAGATGATTTGGATATAAAAAGATCCTGAAATAAAAATAGTATATATAAAATGCAATATAAAAAGATAAGCAATTTAAGTAAGTGTGAGTAAATCCATATCCTAGCTAAGTGTGAACAGCAGGGAATTTCGTACAGTTGCAAGACTGAATCCAAACAGTAACCACCCCTTTTCTTTACGTGAATTTGTGTTTCAATTATGTTTTAAAATAAACAAAGCTATAACAGATAAAATCATCAATATATTTTCATTAGATAAAAGGATGAATTGGTGTAGTTGATAATTTTTTGGTGAATAATATCGCTTAGTACAGCTTAATATTGCTGTCCCAGTGTATGTGGGACAAAGAAACAAAAACTTAACAAAGAAAAGTGTCTCTCTGAATAGTGAATTCCTAGTTGTGCTCTTGACAAATATGTAAGTCTGCAAGGAAATGAGTTCAAAGACTGCCCTTAGAAACTCTGATTTGGAATGATGTTCCTGAAGACACCAAAACAGATGTTTGAGCACACCTGCAAATGTGCACAAACTGCACAATGTACAAGGAGATAAACAGTAGGAGTAGAGTAGCTAAGACACAGGAGTGGAAGTATTGTCCACATACACCAATTTCACAACATGAAACTGTATTTAGAGAAACAAATCTCTTGAATGGCACTTTGTAGTGAATGGCGCCAGGTACACTTCTGCAAAAAAAGCAGCTGTGTGTCTTGGGTAGATTTTGAAGAATATTGCTATATATAGTTTTGAACATCAGACATGGATTTTTACAGCACTGTTTGGGTCTTCAAATGGTTGTTTTATATATATGTAGATGGTGTGTACTTTGAGTATTTCTTTTATCAGCAATATTGGTTTGCTTGCTGGCCTCTTTGCCTCTCCCAACTTTCAGGTGTGACAGTCTGACTTACGACTGTGTGATAAACTGGTTTGGACCTAAAAATTACTTAACTACCATCCTACCTCAAGGTCTTATTTTTAAATAGACTCAGATGAGAAGACAATTGGATAAGTTGGTGTACAGGCGCAAACAAGAGGTGGGAGCAAGGTGTAAAAGTAGAACTGGTGCAGAAGGTTGAAGGTGTGGAACTCTAAAATCCAGTGAGAGTTGGACCCTTCTACCTACCACATTACTTCTCAGGCTTTTTTGCTTATCCCCCTACGGTGAACCACAGTAAAGGAAGATTATACAGGAAATACTGGAAAATAGTATTTCCCTCTTACTTAACAATGAATGTTCTAGAATAGGTGTGCAATTACTTTTACTTGGCTTGAGAGAGAGATGAGAAAGAAGCATTTATTTTCACTGTGTGCTTTGAAAATTTAGTGTCTTTGTTGACTTCCAAGCAAAGCAAGAAGAGAGAAAATGTCTTTTAAAGAGAAGGAGTTGGCTGCACTTGCAGAACTAAACACAATGACTGTAAGAGTAGAGCACAGTCTCTATAAATAAAAGCAAATTTATGAGAGAAGGTTTAAAATGCTTTCAGATACAAATTTATATGCATATTTTAGTAAATGTTTTTCATAAATATTTTTATACTTACAAATGCTTATATGGTATTCAGTAAAGACTGTTGGAGAAGAGCACAGCTTTTTACAGTTCTTTCTGAAACCTTTTTTGCTTGGTCAAAAGTTGGTGTGCTTTAGTAGAGAATTAAATGAAATCCTGTTGCATCCAAATCTGACCACACAATCAATATGATCCTTTTGAGCCTCTATGCCTGTGATATTGCTGTTCTGGGGCATTCTTGAATGCTCAAAAATTTAATTACTGTATATGACATCTTACATGAACAAGAGAAGATGTATTTCTTTCAGAATTAATAACTATTACAAATGGAACAAAATAGCGTCTATATAACTACTTTCCAAATATAACTCTACCATTTTAGCAAAAATGGTCTCAGGATCAGTTGAAAAAGAATGGAAAAGTATTTAGTAATGCATTGGATCAAGTTTGTGAAAACTCTTCTATTGTAAAAGTGATTTAGTATGTGTTTTTCTTTCAAACATCCATCTTATATCTGTTAGAATGAAGTCCTGAGTTCAATAATACAAGCTGCTGCTTTTTAAAAGATGAGGACTTACCCTTCTATTTTTATTTTTAGTGCTAAAATAAGTTTGCTGATTAAAGGCAAGTTAAATATACTGTGAACCTTATATTTAGCAAGGAGAAAGCTCATTTTGTGTAGTTGAACTACATAATGTGTATTTGGTACTCAATATAACAGAAGTAAATTTTAAAAGAGATGTTTTTCAAGTTGATTGTGATCACCTGATCTTCATTCCATTAGCGTAGGTGTGCAGTGTATGAAATTAATTTCTGGCCACAGTCCATTCTGCAGGAATTAGACACTCACACACGTGGGAAATCATGATGAGCATCATGACATTGGTCATGTCAGGGAAGTTCAACAATAACCACAGCAGGAGAAAATCTATCCATTTTATATCTATGTAAGTATTTCAAGTTGGATTTTAATTATGTGCCACAAAAGTAGAAAAATTTCAGCTACATCAGTACGACCTGCACTGTGATGCAGCATAGATTGATATTGCCTGTAATTTCCAATGACCTGAAGACCTTGCTGGGAATATGTGTCTGCAGAGTGACTTAAAACCTGCATCAAACAGAAGGTGCTCAGAGCTCAGCCTGAGTATGGGAGGCTTTCTGTTCCTTATCAAACTCAACATTTCTGAAGATGCTTGAGGAGAATTTCTCTTGAATATGACCTGCAGCATGAGGGAAAGCAAACATGAAAATTGAGGCGTCATTGGCCTATCAGAGGCTGATTCTTCTTTAGATGTTTGAGCATAAGATTCCTGTGAGTAAAAACAAACCATAAACCTCTGGAGATGGAGATGTTGGCATATATGTGAGAATTCATGAAACAATGATGTGTTCCCAAGTGACAGGATGGGGAAAGGATCATCTTTGCATCAGTGTTCTGGATGTTACTGAAACAATGCTACAGTTGTCAAAGGTCAGGAAGGAAACAGATAGTACTGTAAGGTGGGATTAAATTCCTTCCTATCCATTCTCAGTTTTGAGCTCTTTTTTTTTTTTCACCCTGGAATTCTTTCAAGCCATTATGCTCCTGGAAAAATCTTGAATGCTCTCTGGGTGTGGTGGAAGACAGAAATCAAAGATTGTTATGAGCTTGATTGCTGGACAGGACACTGTTGTTTTTGCAAATGGAATGAACCAGAGGTAAGGAGTAACTGGTGGAATGGAAGGGGACAGGTGACAAGTCTCGTGCATGTCTTTCCCAGTTACTTACCAAGACTTTACTGGCAGTAAAGCAGAAGAGATGAGTAGAGAGCATTCTGGGGTTCAAACAAAAATGAAGAATGGCATGGAGTTCTGCAAATTCAAAAGTGGTGAAGGGCCCCACAGTTCAAGGATGATGAGGATGCAGTACTATGAGTTTTTGCCTAAAGGAAATTGGAGCCATTGAAGGCCTTCTTCTGTGGCGATGTAGGCTGAGAATGGTGTCCATTATTACCTCAGGAACAACTTCTGTTCAGTGCATAATGACATTTGGTTCAAAAGGAGGAAACCATTTTCCCATCCGCTTCTTGCAGTGATTCAGCAGCAGATGCAGACATGCTGCTGAAGAAACATGAATTATCCACTTTAGCATCTGGGACCAATCGTCTTCATAAGACTAGAAGCAGGGTTTTGAATATAACGACATTATTCTAATGATGATTTGTTGTTACTGCAGCATATCATTAGTCATGCTGAAATCTTTATAAGCATAAATGTTTTCTTGAAATAGTTTAAATGTTTAGAAAATCTATTACAGCAGTCTGACATGAAACAGTAACTTCTTCTGTTAGAATCTGAACAGCCTGAAATTTTGACTTAGTCTAGAAAAGAACTTTGTGAATAGTCATACAAATTAACTAGATAATATTAAAAGGCAAATTTAAGCTTTTTTTTTTACTTGAAAATGTGTTCATTTGTTATTCAGATTTACACGCCTCATCTTTATATTTTTTCCTACTGTTTTCAAAAGTAGAGTATTGACAGTGTATTGAATAATCCATAGCTATGACTACATATTTCTCAGTATCTTTGCTTTTTCTGATCTTTTCTGTTATATTTAGTTGTTCAGCTTCTGATTAAATGCAAAGTTGCAAGGGTCAGTTGTGCTGTATTAATACTGTCTTAAAAGTAAAGACTCAGTATTAACGGGCATCTTTAAAGTTAATGCATGCTCAAGTTCTATTTCAAGTATTAATACATAGTGTGAGGCATCTAGCAAACTGATAAAAAAACACCCAAAAAACAAACAACAAAAAGCCCAACCTGCATTAGTGAATGAGCTTTGCTTAAAAAATTGTTCATTTCATCCACACATATCTATAGAGGTGGATAATTGGGGTTACTGCATATATTGTTATATATTTGCTACAATTGCATTATTTATTTAAAAATAAGTTGTTCCGCTGTCTCTCTGTTAATACAAACTTATTCTGTAAAATTTTTTAAAATATTTTTTCGTAATGTATTATCACAGCATTCACAGTCTCATTTTGGTTTTTATGTTACTCTAGTAATAAATGCTAGGAAATTGTTTACTACATTATATGAAACATTTAAGTACTTTAAGGATTCCTTTCCTTTGATTTCCAATAGCTTTCTTCTGTTGCAGTAATGCTTTTACAACAGACCATATATTAACTACAAATCTATTACAGATATTCTGTTCCAATTTGTTTACCTTTCTTCCTTGTTGCTAATTATGCCTTTACTCCTGGCTGAGGATAAAGGGAGTAAGAGAGTGAAATTTGAGTTACTCTCTATGTCAGGAAAAGAAATCTTTCCAGAGCTGTAAACAAAAAGATGCTCTGTCACCAATATTGCAGGAAACAATCAGGTCTCTTTAGTGGCAACAGCATCTTCATTAGTGGAACAGTGTATGTTTGTTGTTTTAGAAATACATAACTCATTTTAAATAAGCAGAGTTATGCATGTGATATCTATAATCTGTGTTTGCACAGAACCTTGTTAAACAGTCAGTACTCTTCATTGAGTGATTTGGTCTGTTCTGTGTATCAAAATTTATTACTTAAAATTATTGCTGTATTTTAAAATATTTTTATTTGGTTTGGCTTTTTTGTTTTTGTGGTTGTTACTAAAAAATTGCACTATGTACATAAAAGACGAAGAGAGGCTACAGAAGTGCTACTGCACATTCTTTAAGTATTGCACGTGCCTGCACATCTGTCATGTACCAGAAGAGTTCAAACTATGTAGTTTTGCTTGACTACATTTTTTCATGGACATACTACCTGTATAATTTCTCATGAAGTTCAGAATGTATGGTTTGTTTAAATTAAAGTCATAATCGAATGAAATTTGATGTTGACTTATTTTGGAATAGTTAAGTATTTATGTGATGGAGAGAAAATCTCTATTATCTTCCATTATTACTCTTCTTGCTAATTTTCTTAAAGTAAATTTGAGTTTTATTGAAACCTCGCTCTTAACACTTCAAAAATACTCTTACTCTTATGAAATCTTCTGAAAAACAAGAAAAACATTTTAAAGCCAAAATGGACTGTTGTTAAAGGGGAAAAAAAAAGCTTAGTATTTTTCTATTCTGATTTATTATACAGAAGGCTGTTTTTTTACAAAAAAAGGACTTTTTTTTTTTTTTCCTTTTTCTCCCTCCACTATTCTCAGTCTCTTTTGATCATTGATCTGGGTGACCCCACGCTCAGGGGTTTTTTCTTCATTTGACATGGACAGATTTTTGAAGTATAGCTCTCCTTTGGGAACCTCGGGCAGTTCCACTTGACTAACCTGTGATCTAATGAGCAGTAATGCAGGGTTACAGTGACCATTTTGTTTGCTTTGAGGGAGGATGGCTAGACAGAGAGTGGGAGAGAGGCGGTGTCTGCTGAGAAAAAAGATGCAGGGTGATCGAACAGTGTGAAAAAGACTTGTTAGCCCACATTAGTGTGCCTGATTTACTTCACAACAGGTCAGGAAAGGCCAAAGGCAGGGTTGTCATTAAATTGCAAAGTTGAAAATCCCAGTATTCAAAAGCATTCAAATTTCTGAAAGTTGTAAATTAGAAAGTTTGTGGTTCATGTTGAATTTGGCAGAAAGATATACAGAAGTACCAGCTTCTATAAAACATGAATGGTACATTATAAAATCATGCTGTAAATAAAAAGAAAACCAGCTTTTTAAAGTACTTTCATGGTTGACTGTTTTACAATGAGACTGGGTGCGAAAGAAAGGCCAAACACTAACAAGGTCGTTGCACTTTCTTTATGAGCCCTGGGGACCCCTTAATTATGTGCCCGTGCTGCTTATTTTGAGATCTGTAGAGTGTATGTGTACACGTGTTTGTATAATATATGATTTTTATTTGTATTTATTAAATCTACACACATATGTATATACACATATGTATATGTATGTAAAAATAAAATTTTAGCTCTCCTTGCCCAGGAATGTAGGTTTTGAATCTTCTGCATCATGTTATGATACTTTTTTTTCCTCATATCCTTGATTGTTTCTCTTGGCGTGAACATTAATCTTCATACCTTTGGTCTTGAAATAGGCGTAGATTTATCTCAAATTTACATTTACAAATGCAGACACACACAAAAATTGTCTTTATGTACTAAAAAGTTATTTTTCCTAATAGTAAAGCTTGCTTCTGAACACTTGAATTGGACTTGACAGCCTGCTGCTTTGCAAATGCAACAACAAAAAGTTGAAGCTACCTATTCCTGAAATTACATGTACTCTTCTGTTTCATCCGCTTACTTGGCAGAGGCCTGAATCTCCATGAGTTGAAAAGTAGGAGCAGTTGCATTGATAGCCTTTAACTCATAGCAAACTCTTGTCATTGCTATTTCTGATCTGGCTGGCTTTAGTGCAAATCGAAGTGCAGCCTTTTAGCTATGTTATCATTGTGCGTTGTAGCAGTAGGTAATAAACAAATGGATGGTCTTAGTGCTAAGGTACCTTTTTCTGTCTGCTACCAGAAGTTTTGCTAATTGATTCTTACTCATGTTGGCTGTCAAAAGTCAGGTTTTCACTATTGCCATACAACTGTGTTAACTTTTAGATTGTACTGTATAGGCAAAGGTTGTTGTCTTGATCCTTGTGTCTTGTTACAATTAGAAATACGTGAAATTAAACAACTGAGAAGACCTGACCCATAATTAAGACTGTATTTCTTACCTGACTTCAGGGGCTGTGCTCCCACTGATCAGTCAAATAATTTCACTGACATTAAGGGAGTGTCTCTTCTTGGTTGAAGGGAAGAGAAGACAACAGGATGTCAGGCTTCAGTGTTCACATTGAATATTAACTTCTGGTTTTAACTTGTATTGGATTATATATTAATATGTGTTTCCAGATTATTTTTGGTTTATCTTGGTCATCTTTTGTTTACAATGAATATATGGTATAGTTTTACCTCCTGATAACCTGAGGTTTAAGTGGCTGTTGAACGTGGGTAACAAAGTACATTTTTTATATTCAGTGCTGCATTTCTCAACTAATTTCACAGTATGTCACTCCTGTTTTTACCACATTGTAAAATTCACTTATTATTAGAATTTGAAATAGGATTAGTTTATTTTGAAACAGCATGGTGTTCCAAGTGGCTTATTTGTTACTATACCCAAAGACTAGTCTCAAAAAAATTTGCTATGGTACGGATGCTTCCATTTTCTCGATTATTTTAACTGATAATATTTAGTTACAGCAACTTGGTGGAGATACATCCTAGGAAACTCTGCACTCAGCTAGCTTTCTCTGTAGCTTTGGGTCATGTTAGTCAATGGAAACTTATTAGGGCATAAAATGATGGGAAAATGTTTAACAAATCAGAATACTGAATCAAGGCACATTTAAGCCTTACTGCTATTCTCTTTCCATTTGCTTTCTCCATTCCCTAAATAATGTTGTCTGTGCAGTCTCTATGCACTCTTTATTAGCTCTTCTATTTGATTTAATTATTCAGTTACTCAGTGTGTCTGAATTAAGTCATCTCCGCCAATCTGCTTATTACAAGGCATTTGGTCAGTGAGAAGAGACTAATGTCATCTTGCTGGACTAATTTTTGCGGGTGTGTGTTTAGGAATCAAGACACTGGAGCTGTATTTCAAAATTGGCTTAGAAAAAAAAGTCAGTCCGTGAGCAGATTATTGATACTGCCAGTCACAGGCTCTGGAAAAGTAAATAATACTTACTCATCTGAAGAAAAGGTAGATTTTCAAATGTTCGTAGATTTCGTTAAGATATGAGTAGTTTTTGCAGGTTGGTGCGTGGAAACCCTTCTAAAAAACACAAAAAGTTTGCTGCAGCATAAATTGTTTTCACATAAACTTGCCAGGTGTTATAGGAAAAGATTAAGTTCTTTTTTGATGGTAATATTGTTGCTTGCTTCAGGAAGACAGCGCACCAAAGAAGAGGGGATATAGCCAAATGCAGACTTTTGGAAATTTTTTTTCCTGATTCATACTTGCATTTTTAGAAAGCATTTCTTGTGAGACAGAGAGGTTAACTTTTGATGTAGGCACTAGAATGCAACATTAGAAGTTTTTCCTTTTTATCTGTATGTCGTGATATAAAACCGCCAGCAAAACCTTCCTGCAGGTTAAGCTCCAGTTCCCATGGGTTGTCCACTGTAAAATCCTTAACAGTGTGAAGTAGTTATGATTTAATCCACATCATACATAGGGTGCAAACACAAAGTTTAGCGAAACAGAAGAAGAAAAATATAAAAGTAGATACAGGTGCTCTTTTTCTAAAGAAAATGGGTGTGCCTTCTTACATTTCTCTGAAGCCATTATTTGCATCTCAGGGCTATATTTGAGAAGTATAACTCTCAAACTGTTCTAAACTGGGAATGCAGTAGCTAATATGTTGCATAAAAGTGAAGTGTTACGTTCTGCCAATGGACTCTGACAATTCAGTTTTTAGTACCTGTAAAATGGGCTTAAAATGTTCCCCAGATGTGTTTGGCTACCTCTCCTTTTGGAAGTCATTCCTTCTGTGTGCAATAGGAAAAAAATTTGCTTAACTAAGAAAACAAATTCAATAATGCCACCCTTTCCATGCATAAATAAGAAGGTGGGGGTGGTAATACTATGTCTGGGAAAGGAAGCAAAAATGCATGCTTGGATATCTATTGCTGGCTGTTGTAGGGAGTGTGCTTGCCAGCAGTTTCTGGCAAAGTTATTCCTTCCAAATGATCTCCAAACTTGCCAGACATTTAAAAAGTCTTTTGCCTGTTAGTCACCTTTCACTTACTTGTAGCATTAGAAGAAATGTTTATTGACTGAAGAACTGCCTGTTTTGAAATCAGGAACATTGAATTAAGTTTTTTGTTTTGTTACATGTTGGTTTGTTGATATTTACTTGACAGCAGGGTTTAGTCAGGAATATACTTACAGGCTGTTAGTAACCAAACTGGGTCAAAGCTCAAAGGGTCTGCTCTTGTGGGTAGTAAAGCTCAGGGTTTGGCTGATGCTTTTTGTGCATGTGAAAGGCATCAGATCATCAATCCCTGACCCCTGTGCAGAGGGATGGATGCTGCCAAAGTGGACTGCATTCAAAGGATGGCAAAGCACTGTCTCCACTTTCGGTAGAACCTAGCTGAGAGAGAATTAAAAAATCTCCTATGTCTGGCAGTGGGGCATGTAGGGCCTCTTTGTGTTAGTTTGGTTCAGTTATGGTCTGATGTTTAAATCCTCTTCTGTGTAGTATTGATCAGGATGTGCATGGGTCTGAATCTCCCTGAGGCGTTTGAGGACAAAACAAGTAGCATATGTATCTGAGCCCCAAAACGGAGACAATTCAGACAGAGAGGGGTTTGAGGGAGGAATCAGATACAATGAAAGGGGAGAAGCTTGACTAGTGTCCTAGGTAGAAGCATGCCACAGGAGAGACTAGAAACATAACTTCTTGGATACAAAATATTTTGCAAAACTGCCCTTCTCAGGAAGGTTCAGTTTCATAATTGTGGTTCTGTTCTTTCTACTCCATTTTCTTCTCACAGTTACAAAATATGAATTAAAGAGAGACCTCAGCTGTAAGTCGTTGCACCAGAGATGACTGGAGTTACATTGTGACTACACTTCACTTTCCTTCAGGGCTTTTAGACAGAAGGATGTCTGGGTCTTTTTCATGCATCTTGCTGCCTGTACTTACATGCTTAACTGAAATACTAGTGTAGTATTGGGCATGTCAGTCTTTTAATGTAATTGCTTGTCATCTCTGAGGTACGGAAGCAGTCTGCTATTAATTTTACAGTAATTTAAGCACTGGTAGACTTATCAGCTACAACCACAAAGCTAATGGCCTTTTAATTATTGGTGATTCCAGTGAGAGTTTGTATCTGAAGTAGGAATTAACAGCTTAATGCAAAACTTGAGACAAACAGAACAGAAAACAAGATTACTAGCACCAATTGGTGCTATCATTCCAATAATTGAATATTTCAATTTTTCTCCATTTCTGACATGGTTGTTATTCAGGCTGCTTCACAGTGCTTTTATATGCATAGAATCTGATATACGCAAATTAAAGAAACATGGTATCAGTTGTATCAACTGTGGTCACAGAGTCCCACACCACACATATGTTGGTGTTGTGGTCACAGTATTGTTTTCCCTCACTGGAGGAGTAATACAAATAATTTAAACATTAAACCAGTATAATGGTCTTCTGGTCATGGCCTTGCAGTTATTTCAACTTACGTTTTCTGAAAAGCACAATTTCAAGTATTCTAAGAACTTGCAGTGGGTAACTGGAACTGCTTGAGAGTACAGCATGTATTGTCAGGGTATTGTGATCAGGCAGTGAAAGAAGAGTTGACTTGCCCTGCTCAGGATTATCTGCCAGACGCTCACTGTGTTAGTTGACTAAAGTACATCAAATGCTGAAAAAATCTGCCAAAACTTATTGGGTTATTTTATGCATCTCAAAATTAATTTTTTAAAATTAAAATTTGGTTTAAATTTTGAATTTATATTCAAAATATACCTTTTAGTGTACTTATATAACTATATGTCACTTTATAACCTGTTGGAGAGCAATAGCTGCAAATTAATTGAAAGAGATAGTGATGTTCTCTGACACTTCAACATCTCATCATTCAAAATCTTTCTTGACCCTTTGAAAAAATTTTGATTTCTTTGATATCAGTTTGTATTCTCTTTTATTGTAATAATTGGAAATAAATATAGCACTTTCAAGTTCTGAAATGGCATTCTTGAGTTTCCTGAGACATAGATAATATAGAGCATCTTCTGATTAGTTATCTGTTGTGAAGAAATTAGTCTCTATGCTTCATTCATTGCAGTATGTATTAGTATTAGTATTTTCATATGAAGGATGTCTTTCCTAGAAACAGTTGAGTCATTCTCTGCGTTTGATGTTTTTTGAGAACTATGATTATTTAATATTCTCTATTTGTGTAATCATTTGCCTCGTTGTCAATTCAGCTATCGTGTTAGAGAATGCAGAAATAATCTGTGGTCATTTTGCTAATGTGTAAATTGAAGGCCATAATTCTCCTTACCTTAGAGATTTAAAATTTCCTGTTACTGTTTAGATTATTTTGGTTGTTTCCATTTCTTTTGCTTGACTTTATGTCCTTAATAGAGTATTAATTCATCTTATGTGCAAAAAGAAATTGTTTCTATTTGAAGTATTTCAGAATTACTAGGTCAGACCCTTGGGGCAATTATTCAGACTATTAGTGTGAATATACAGAATGTACTTGCTAATAGATAACAACTCTTTAATTTTTATTAATATGCAAAAAGTAGTGTCAGCTAGCTTGTTGAGTGGAGTTGTTTGCAAGCTTTGATAAAACTCTGAATTTTTCTACCCATGAAAAGAAAGCTGTAAATCTGAATCCCAGGTCTATGAAACTTAAATGTTGCTTTATCAGTTACTTCTTAATTTAGACCAATGACGAACTTCAGAAGGCAATGGGAGTTTCGTTGAAGACTGCTGTAAAGTGTTACTACTTGAAATGTGTGGCAACCTTGTACCTATTAAAGGAATTTACTATTTGAGCTCCACAAAAGACTCACCAAGAAACTGATGTAGTTCTGTTGAAATACAGGAAAAATCTGCTAGAAATCCTGCAAAACACCACAGTATTCCACAAATATAGCATTTTTCAGCTGACTGCACTCTGGACAACTACCCTCTCTCTACAACAGTGATAAGACTGATTAGGATCATCAGTCTCACAACCTCTATCGCAGTTTTCAGTCTTGTATCTTCAGACTTCATTAGATGGATGCTTTGTGCAGTGTTCAGAAATAGTGAAATGTTTTCTTATCTGCAGCTTTTTTTGCTGGGACAGATGTGATTATTCATCACCAGGATGCTTATCTTACTCAAAGCCACTGTGGAAATCTAAGTTTCTGCTCATAAGAGGAAAATTGTAGCCTGTTCTTGTTGAGTGAATTTTTACTTCTTGGCTATTGAAAGTCTTTCAAAAAGAGTTTGTTTCTGTCACCTTATTATTTAAAAACTCTCTGATTTCAGTTTGGCTTTCTAGATATCACAGAATGGCCTAGATTGGAAGGGACCTTGAAGATCACCCAGTTCCAACCCCCCTGATGCCGGCAGCAGTGCCAGCCACTAGCCCAGGTTGCTCAGGGCACCATCCAGCCTGGCCTTATCTACCCATTTAGTGGAATACTTGCTGTTCCTGCAGAGGAAGAATTATGGCTATCACCACCATAAGCTTTCTGTTCATGAGCTTTCAGGCACTGAGGAAAATCTCAAAAATAAAACTTTATCATCATAATTTTCTATGGCAAGCACGGATCAATACAACCCTTCTAATCACTCCATTTTACTTCTTTAAATTGTGTGCTTTGTACTGGATCCTGTAAGGTTTTCCTGTACTATGGTACTATATTTTAGGGTCATATCAGCTTTTTTGTATTTCGTAACACTAGGAAAATATTATTTACGCATAGTATCCGAAGTTTTGCCATACAAGGGCCAAACGACACGTCTCTTGTAATCTGTTTCTGAGGCTGGCAGCCTATTGTCAGAAAGTGCAAGAGGGTTTTTTTTTTGTCATGCAGTAGTAAGCTCCTGCTTGTCTTTGCAGATCCAAGGTTTTCATCTTAAGTTTAAGAGGCAAATAACAAGGGAGAAGAGATGAAGAGGAGAAAAGCAAACTAGAGGCCTAGAAAATTCCTTTTCTTTCTTTTTTCCCCCCATGAAACTACTTCTGCAGAGAAAAAAAATACTGACAGACAGGGTATGCTAGCTAATGTCACCAAGCATTGAGTGGAAAGAAGAATACTAAAAAGCAGAAAATTAGAGCTGTGCTTGCCTGTTCACCTCCCCAAAAGAATTGAAATTCTCAGCGTTTGGGACTCCTTGTCAGAGGCTGAGATCCTCACCTGTCTGGTGCTCTGCAAATCTGCTCTGGTGACCATCATCCCTCAGAAATGTGTGCCTGAGAGCAATTAGAATTTTACCAAAGAATACTGAAAAAAAAAATTAAGTACATGTATGTCATGTAGTTTCTGAATTCTTTAAAGATAAAAACAAAGGCCACCACAGAAGCAAATTAAAGCCCCTGGGAGCTGACATGGTTATTGAAAGCTTTAACAGAGCTGCCCTGCCATAGAAACCTGCTTTCCTATTGTCATTCATTTTGGTCTCTGAAAAGAAATTTATGATCAAAGTTTTGTTTGAGCACAATGTAGGCACTCAGATTAGATTTTGGCAAAGTTAGACAGGGATTTAGATATTTTATTTTAATTTTTTGCTTTTTTTTTTGGCACTTGTCTTCTAGTGAGAAAAATGTTTTGCCCTTAAGAAAAAAGTATCTGTTTACAATATTTTCTTGAATTACATTAGATCTCTGTTTCTTGTTTTATATCTCCTACTACTGTTTCATGTGAACTCCAATCTAGAGCATCTTTTGTGGGTGATGTAAATTGTATGTATTTCATTCATACATAAATGAAATAAAACCTTGGCATACTTAAAATATTTTAATTCATAAGTTGCTTTTATATATAAAGCTTCCACCTTGAGGATTCTCAGCAATGCCCTCTGTCCAATTTTTCAGCAAATGCCCACTGTCCAATTTTTCAGTTGTTATTGGCAGAAAGAGGTTTTATTTTTATCAGAATACCATAATATAATGCTTTCTGAGCATAAGAGCTAGTGTTCCATTGTTTTGTTGGATAACTAATACAGTTTGCTTTAATCTGAGGGGGTCTTTTGAGGGAAAGAAATTAAGATGAGAATTAACCATAGTAGAAGTCATTACAATTACTGAGATGTATAAACTGTAGGTTCATTTCTTGTATTTGCTGTTGACTTTCTGCATAAGATTTTGTGGGAGTAAGTTATTTCTGTTCTCCAGCTTATGTCCATATAGAAGAGTCTTATAAATGCTCTAAATGATAATGAAGATACATAGTTTTGAGTATCTTGGAAAATTGAGAACAAGGAGAAGAAACATGGATTTCTGTGAAAGATGAAGTTTCTTCTCTACGAAAAAAAGCTCTAAAAGATTGTGACAGTGAAATGAGTTATTCAGATTGACAAGAGATAGTTTAAAACAAGGATCAAGAAAAATCTGAATGTATACAGTTCCCTTAGCATACAGTCACGCTGGTATATGCTAAAATTATAGATGTAGCTTTAAAAATGCTGTCTCATGATGTGATCAAAGCAACAAGCACAGTCAGCCAATTTGAGTCTTATGTCTTGAATGCCATGGGAAGTAGGAGTATTAGCTTAGTCCTGTATATGAGGTTTGTGAAAAGAATGCACTAGAAGCTAAGTAATGGATTTAGAAGTCTGCCTTTAAGATTGTGTTGAAAGAAATCACAATAGAGGTTCCCCCTCTGCTGGTAGAGAGTTCAACATTCAAGACATTTCAGTGTGTCTAGACACAGGTAAATTTGGTTGAGTCTGAACATATTTATGCAAAGAAAGAGCCGCTGTTACACAGTATAAACTATTGCAAATCTGCTAAAAGAATTTAAAAATGAAATGTAGTACAACTGAAGTTATCAAGTTCCGTGTCCATTTATTTTAGCTGGCGTGTAAGTAATTCATGTCAAGCGCCCAACAGGGAGTGTAAACTATTGTGTTGTCAGTATCTAACCAGTGACTGTTCAGCTGGGTGTTTACCCATTTCAGTGCTGTTCAAGATTTTTGTCCTAGTAAGCAAACCCTTTTCACTTACCCTTTTTAAGATATTTTCAATTTGATTTAATTAATCATCTGCTTAAAATATTGCCCTATGCATGCTTGTCAGGAGAATTTCTCAACTCCTTCTGTGGTGGGAAGTGCCTGTGCCAAATTTTGCATATTTACTTTGAGTACTTGTGAAGAAGAGTGAAAATTTTAGAGGTACTGGAGACAAGAGAAGTAGATCATTTATGGTAAGAAGCAGGTACTGTTATCCACTAGAAGGTGAACTAGCAGGAAAGCACAACTGAAAAGACAAACAAAAATCAATCTAAGTGAAACTCTCAAAGGCCGGGGTGAATTCATACTGCCTGGTGTGTTTGTCTCGAGGCTGGTATGAAATCTGTTGTCCCAGTAACCCCAACTGTGCAGTATCTTTTCCTCTACCACAGGAGGGATTGCTTATCAGGAAGGCAGATAATTCTACTGTCATTTTACTGGTTTCTTCCAGCTTCTCTTTCTTACATTTGGCTAGGTTAAAACTCACTCAAAGCTGCAGATACAGTGTTCAGTAAGGTGGTGAGTCAAGTAATTTTAAAAAAATTTAAATGTTGTGGCTACTTGTTTACCTCTGTGTCTGTGTGAAATAAAATGTAAATGGTTACTACTTTTATAGAAAATATGCCAAGGTTTCAGGTTTTGAAATATATAATGAAATTTTTATATTTTGGTATAGCAAATACTAATACAACTTTGAGTAAGTATTTGAAATAAATGTTACGACCTATATCAAGTAATTTCAATTTCTTGTGAATGTAATTAAGGCTCTATTACAACTGTAAATCAAAACCTTTCTATTTTTCATGTATTCACATATTAATATGAATATAAAAGTTAAATTTATTTACGCAGGCTTAATGTAGTCTCTCCATACATCTAGCCAGTGTGAGACAGAATGAGGTTTTATTCCCTTCAGAGATGTAAATCATAAGAGGACTGTGGATGAATCTAATATGATCATTGAGCTAAACCTGAGTGGAATTTCTTATAGCAAAGAAACAGCACCATGAGACTAAGGGGTGTTCACCCTCTTTTAAGCAACGGTTAGTCTTGCAATTCTTACAACATGTTTTTGTAGGTTTTTTTATGTTAAAAATGATAGACAGTGGTAAAACTTCTTTCCCTTCTCACTTTGTTTCGTATACGCTGAATGATTTTAATGTGTAAGAAAGCAACTGGGCTTTTTTCCACAAAATTTGATTTTGATTTTAATATTTTTAAGATACTTATTATAAAGGCCTTGGTGATCATTCTCTCTGTTCTTTTGAGAAAAAATTGCTATGGCTTTTTGATAATTTTTTTTATATACAACTATTGCTTTTTGTGGCAAATGTTAATCTATATTAATTGTACTTTTCTGTTTTGTTTACTTACCTTAGATTTGAATTAAGAACAAGCATGACTTGTCAACCATCAGTTTTATGCTTGCTTTTCAGAATGGTGTAAGTTCTCCCTACTGCTAAATTGATTACTTAGTTTTGGTCAGTATAGTTAGATGTGGGTATATTTTCTCATTAAACTATCACAAAAAATAATCAGTTACTGTACAAACATGGTTGTAATTAAAGCTTTTCTGAGAGCTTCATATTGTTTCACTTTCTTTGAACTTAGCAAAATTTCACCCAAGTTTTGAGGCTGGGTATTCAGAACTTGATTATATACCCACTTTATATATTAAATACTAATATAAACTGGTGAAGAGTAGAGTTGATTTGAAAATTTGGCTACTTCTATAAGCATGGTAAGTTAAAAATTTTCCCTGTTTATACAGCCTTTGGCAATTTAAGCAATGTGTTTTGTCACCTGTTTTGCCGTCTCGTGAAGAGCTGGAACTTTTATGAAGAAATAGAAAATATGACTTTGAATCCTTGACGTCTTTAAATAAATGCACATATTGATAGTGACAGATTGCTAAACTTGGCGTTAGACACTTAGTTATGTTTCTTGCCAAAAGTAATCCAGATGTGCATAATTTATCCGCCTGCCATATGTGCACTGACATGTCTTTCTATAATCAACTGTCTGTTGAGTATTGTTAAACAGTTAAATGTTCTTTATCAACTATCTTTTTGAATAATGCTAATAACTCCTTTAAGGAGATAAGAAGCAGCAAGACCATAAAAACAGCTTTCTTAAACTGAAGAAGGCAACTTCAGTTTTTTGATTGTCCAAAAAAGCATGCAGTTTCAAGAGAAAACTGTTGGTAAAAGAAGCATAGTTAAAGCACATCTTAGTTAGTGTTATACAACTAAGGTGGATGCATATTTTACGTAATCTCATTATGATGGGACAGATCTTTGTTGTGACTGTGTAAAGGAAGTTGCTATGGAATAATAACATTAATTAATAAGGATTTTTTTTGTATGAGGTGCTTGTTGAAAGGAGAAAATGAACTTAACTTGACAAGCAGTAACTAAACATGTTCTGGCATTAAGTTCAGAAAGATTTGTAGGAGGACATTTGTGTCATTTGGAATATTTCATCATATCATCAGAAGAAGCAACTCCCATCTTACGGCATGTTTTGCAATGTGTGTTTGTTCTTCGACTGTCTTTGGAAAGTTGCTTATTGATTAGTAGAGTTACATGACCCAAGTGGAAAAATTCCTATGTAAAAAGAGTTTCTGTCCAATGAGTTTCCTACCCCAAAATTCTGCTTGCAAACAGAATTCTGTTTGATCCATAGAAATAATCCCCATTTGTTTTCTGTAACCTTATCCTTTCACCTTATTGACATAATGCTATCAGAATATTAACATGGATAATCTCACATTCATCAATCCCTGAGTCAGATCCCAGTGTTCACCTTGGAGGTATATAGGAAGGTATGTGGTGGTCATGTAGAGCAAAATGCACACAGTGTCTCATGGCTCTGAGTTTCCCCTGAGGAGAAGGGTGTCTGGCGCTGTCTGATGTTCCTGTGCATACAGGTAAGTATTTATCCCTACAGTTATATAGATATCTATCTGTTGTACATAGGCCTGTCTTTGTAGCTATCTGCTTTGGTTTTTGAACTCCCCCCCAGCAGTTGCATAACTTGTGGCATGATTAGCTGCTCTTCTTCATCATCCTGGGAGGTCTCAGTCATGACCTTTCCAACTACTGATCTTTGTCATAAAGATGAGAATAGGTGTACATAAGCTGTTGAGAGCACCAACTGTGTGATTATTTCCACAAGGTCATCCACATTTGAGCAACTCATCTTGGTTTGTACTAGGATGAAGTTAGAATGCCTACATAATGTCCTATAATTGGGTTGCCATGCTAGACAAGGTAATGCAGCTATGTAATACCATCCTGTTAGAAGGCATCTTTGCTGGAATGGTCTAAAGACACTCCCTAGTTTGTAGAAGCATGCTCCTTGTTTGTAAACTTTGCTGTTTAAGATTTCAGCTTAACTCTCTGACCAATTCACATGATCTAAATTGAAATACTGATTCAGTGCTCCGAGGTGTTACACCGCTGAAGTTCTCAAAGATACAGGCTGTGTGGATTTGGTGTGGAAGAGTACTGTCATGCAAATGCCAGCAGTAAGCAAGAAGGCTGAGAAGCTTCTTCAGCCAAGTTTGTTGGGTGTTGGTTAATATTTCGAAATCATCTGAAGTTGCTAGGGCCTTACATAAGTTGATCGTAGATTAACATTGATCCATTGCTGCTTGAAACTCTGCTCATTATACTGTGCTATAGCTACTCTGCTGGAAACTGTCCTTTCAAAACAAACAAATCAAACACTGAAATCAAAACTGTGTGGTGTGTTCTTAGCTGCTTCTGAGAATTGATCATCATATTGAGCTGTTTTCTAGAGAATGCAATTTGTGACCAATTTTTAAAGTTATGTAATGTTTACTTGTCTGATTAAAAACTAGTAGCATGCAAAATATGGGGAAGCACATTTTCTGAAGATACTATCTTTATTTCTGATGAAGGCACAGCTTCTTGCACTTGAGAAATACTGTGGAATCTACGTATCCTGTAGCAAACCAGCAATTTGCATCTGAAAGGAAACCTAACTTATTTCAACAGTTATTCCTTGCAATGTAAGCTTTCTTCAAAAGTGTAAATGACATGTTTTGAAATTTATATACTCAGATGTTGAGAAACTATTGATGCTTTATTCTCTCACTGATTCTTGGTGTTTTGTCCTTTGTTATAATCCTTACCAAGATGATGTGAAATTCATGCACACATACACACATCCATGAAAAAAAGACCAAAAACAAAAGCCCAAGCCTCACACATTACCAAAAAACACTGTAATTTTTGATATTCCTTCAGGCAGCATATGTGAGGGATTAATTCAGTCCTTTATTAAAGTGCAGTACTTTACCTCTGTTTTATAATTGTTTACTAAAATATACTTTGTTCTTTGATCACTTCAGATTGAAGAGAACTGCGTTTTTATAAAGAATTCAAGATGAGAAAATACGTGTTTTCTTTACAGAAAATGCTATTGTGAATTCTCAGATATGTATGTATTGATGCTTACACTTTATGAAATACTGTGATGTTTTCCATTGTTTGTATCTTAGCTAGTTTTCTGAACCTCTGAGAACCCTTTAGCCTCCACAGGCTACAGACATATGTCTTACATGAAAAAGTATCTTCTGTTCTGATTAGTTATGTCCTGAATACAATAAAGTTGTCATTGTTATCCAGAGAATTATGCTCTGGAATCTTAATTTTCTTTCTTAAGCTCTTTCGGTCTTGGATCTGTGAGCCAGAAGCTCTTTTGAAAAAAAGCAGTTTAATAAATGTTACTACAGTATTATATGACCATCTGAAAATTAATAATTGTGACATTTTGAAATTCTTATCACTGATCATTTGATCATTATTGGTGACATCCTGGCCACTTCTAACATGATAGTTTTGTCAGTCCTGATGTTTTTGGGGAGTCTGGGGTGGAAAGGGAGAGTATGGAGGAGAGGAGAGATCATTCAAAATTAATCTAGATGTGTGCGTGCCTGTGTCTATTTACATATATCTTCCAGAGAGTGCTGCAGTGAATATTATCTGAAACAGTGTATATCTGTGCACCGTAGTTCTGCCACCCAGCAGCATTTAGTCACTTTAGTTTGTCTTCAGTTACATTTACCCAAAGACTAATTAAAGTAGTAGAAAAGTGGTTTTGGCCCATGAAGAGCTAGCCTGACAACTGAACTCTCTCTTTACATTTCCATCTATCTGTCTTGCTAAAGTAGGCAAGACCCTGGATTGACTGTAGTTTGAAAGGTTAGTTGAAAAGATTAAAGGTGACTTGTAAATGGAAAATGGCAACTTTGCACTCTTGAATTCTAAACACATCTGGTCTAGTGTTCTTCTTGCTGAGTGGTAGGTCTGCCAAGACTTGTTGCAGACTTTGTAGAGCAGTAATAATAAACCTGTTCAGAGGTTTAAAAGAACTTGGCATGCCGTATGACAGGTTCTCGAGTAGTTTGTCGGGAGCCAAGTGTACTGTAATAGACCCTTTTTAAATTGTTGGCTTACAGGAAAACTAGAGGTGTCTGCATTTTCTCTTTCTTTCCCCCTTTCCCCCGAACTACAAAAGGCAGATGAATTTATTAAAATGCTTCTTTAGTGCATGTTATTGAGCTGTGAAAGAGACCAATAGATAAACATTATTGTAAGTTTGCAGATGCACTCTCATTTATGCCTGTAGGCAAGATAAATTTATCTACTTATTTTAGAGAAGCTTTAATCTGATAATCTGTTACTGCAAGCAGTTGAGATCATGAAGTGAGTAGTTTTTCAACAGTCCTTTACAATGTGTGTGGACTTTGCTAGTCCTGTTCTTCATCATGAGAAACGTAAGACACAGTCAGGTGTAAGGAACATAAGCAGTATACTGTTCACTCTTGCCTTCAATAAAGTGTATGTAACTGCAGACATATATAATATCTACGGGAATATACAGCCCATAAAATATTGCTCATTATATTACAGAGAAAACAACAGATCCAGATGTTTGGATAACAATATTCTTCTAAAGAAGTAGGAAAATGGCAGGAGAACTGAAATATGTATGAGTAATATCACATAAAGAATTTTGACCCTTTTCCCTAGAAGTAAAGGAGATTGAGATAATAGAGGCCTAAGCCTGTAACATCCAGCATGAGTTTTCCTGTGCTGAAAAGATATGTGCTTTTATGGAGAATGAGTTGTCTCACTGTGATGTACAAGTCAGTGCTGGTCTTCATTTCCGGTAGTTTTACAGAAGCTAGTCTTACAGAACTTGCCCTTTACACAAGAAAATCTGTGGTTTAGTATATGGAAACCTTAACCCCTTTGACATCCTGCACTGCTGTTCTGGAAAGGTTAAGCTTTTCTGAGAGCATCTTCATCTTATTCAAGATGAGGCAAGAAGTGAATGCCACACATAGATGCTTTAAGTAGTTGGATGAAAATTTTGTCTGAGAAGAAATTCTATGTTCATGCTTCTTTCTTGCATACAGGTCAAGCATTTAACTGGTTGTTGAATTCCTGGTGCAGGAATGTGTAGTTGAGCAAAAACCTTGGGTCAGAATCACTTCGGTGTAGCTGTGTCATTCATCTTGATTTTAGTCTTTCTTCTGCTCTGTGTGATGGAGAGGTCTGTAAAGGGGAGATAGCTTAGAAGAAATCAGGGAAATCCCAGACCTTATTTATCTCTCAGAATAAGAGAGATAATCAGAATGTATTTTGTTTTAAATTTTTTTATTTGCAAATTATTTGTGTGTTGTGCACAGTAGATTTAACAGTCTCAATATTCCCAATATTTCAAATCCTATTGCTTTCAACATAGCAGTATCCCCTTATTAGTGCCAAGAAAGTTTTTTTGCAAGTTTTTGTTGTTGTTGTTTCAGTTGTTTGGGGAGATTTGGGTGTTGGGAGGTTAATTGTTGGGTTAATTGTTGTTTTCCATTCTTTTAAGCCACTGAAACTCCACTAGTGACAGGAAAAATCACATTTTAAAAAAATCATTACAGCCAGTAATGACTGTTTAGCGTTATAGCATCCTGAAGAAAGCTGCTTTCCAGCTTAATATAAATGGGGGACAAGACAGCAAGGAAAGGAGAGAGGAACTTGAGAAGCACAGGAGATTTTAGAGGATTAAGAGAAAATTTCAGGACTGATCACCTAATCTGCTCCTCCCAGATAATATAAAAGGGAAAACAGGAGTACTCCCAGCAGGAGTACTAATCTATAGTAATTGCAATTAAGGGCAAAACTATTCATGTGTCTCCTCTCGGAGATTTCTAATGATTTGGTAATCTATAGAAATTATTATTTTTAAATACAGGAAAAATAAAATTCCACTCGCCATTGTCCTTTGATCACCTAGAAAAATACTCAGGAATATAAAAAATACCAAAATACTCAGGAAAATAAAGACCAGTTAACAGGCCTCTAGTCTTCCACCTCTTTATCCTCCAAACCTCCGAAGTCCTCTTCTCTCAGTAAAATGCAGACTACTGCAAACTTTCAGCAAATTGAGCAAGACTTTGCACTCAGGCAGAAATGGCAGGCATGAATGGTGGAAGCTGAACTATGGGTTTGACTTGTGAAAGTAATCTAATTCATTCAAGAAGTTTTTAGAATAAGGTTAAATATATCTTTCAGTATGAAATTCCCCTGAATTTTAATAGTATTAGCTTCTCTTAAAGTCACTTATAATGGAAATCTGCTCCTCTAAGAAAGGTTCTCATGAACATACTTAAGGATTCTGAAAATGAAGCAAAATACACAAGACTTTGGCTCAGGTTTTAGAAGATAATAGGGGGGAACGTTTTCTGAAGGGATCAGTCAGTTGTGTTTGTTGCAGTTGTGCAGCTGCTTGCTGCACTTCCCGTCTCTGCCCTGTTCTGGCATTAAGAGAAGAGAAGCATCTTCTCACTGGGTGTGAGAAAGCATCTCTGCTTAGGTTCCTTTGCAAGGATAAGGACAGAATACACAACTGGACTGAGACTTTTGGGTCCAGGGATCAAAGCCCAGAGTAAATGCTCCAAGGAACTATAGTTAAATTGCTGTGTTACCTTTGACATTTTTCACAGAGCAGCTGAACTGGGAGGGTGTGGGGGGGTGAGAAATAATCACCAAGCCCCAACTTTTGTTCATTATATAATCGTAGAATGTCCTGAGTTAGAGGACACCCACAATAGTCATCGAAGTCCAGTTCCTGGCACTGCACAGGACAGCCCCAAGAATCACTCCATGTGCCTGAGAGCATTGCCCAAACACTTCTTGAACTCTGGCAGGCTTTGTGTTTTTAAAATAGTTTGTCTCTTGGCTCTGCTCTAGGAAGAATTCACAGAAAGGGTGATTAGATGCTGGAATGGGCTGCCTAGGGAGGGTGGTGGAGTTGCTGTTCCAGTGTTTAAGGAAACACTGGACATGGCACTTAATGACATGGTCTAGTTGACATGGTGGTGTTTGGTCATAGGTTGGATTCGATGATCTCAGAGGGCTTTTCCAGCCAAATTGATTCTGTGATTCTGACTTTCATTTGATTTTATATGTATGATGGTAAATAGACAGGACACAGGATTTTTATGATGGTGTTTCTGACATGGTCATTCTTTCCCTGGATTCCTATTTCCCTCTTTTCTCCCTAAGCCTTCCTAGCATACTCTAATCTCATTGATTTTTACTATATTTTCTTTATTTGCAGAAAGAGTATTTTGTGGTCAGTTTCAACACCAAAGTAGTACTACTTTCCCAAGGAAAAGTTCCACTTAGGTTCTTTTAGGCTGCTTTTTCCTGGTTGTCTCCTTTTTTAGAACCTGCTACAGTGCTTTTGTGGATTTTGTGGAGATGCAGTGTGTCAAGACTTGGTTAGCAAAGCAAAAATGGAAATGTTTGCATATAAATGTATGTCAAGTGTCTTGAAGTAATAAACCTTCTTCATCTTCTTTCAGAAGCCATTGATGTGCAATTATTGTGACTGGAGGCATCTCACCTTATGTAGCCCTTCATTTGCTTTGGCTAGATCACTTTGATCACTTTCTCAATCTGAATCATGATCAATAATGTTTAATTTTGCATTTATTTATATAAGAATACATAGAACAATATTAATATTTATCATTATTATTGATATATGCATGTACATTAATATCAGCAGGAAAACGTTACTGAGTTTATTGTTATCTATTCATTAAAAACATACACAAGTAATTTTCACACCCATGTCATGTTGCATAATATTTTTGTAAACTCAGCCTCACTACTTAAAGCAGTGGCTTTGTGGCATCTCAGTGGTTTCCTGGTATATGAGAATTTCACTGGGCCCCGCTTACAAGAGAACTTGATATGGCATTTAATATGCAGAATATGAGTCAGCTTAATTTCCATATGATGTAAGGCTAAGAAAATAAAAAGCACTCAGAAGTTTCCTGCAGCAACCAGTTTTCGATATTCTACCAAAAAAAGTTAAGATATAATATTTAAGATCAAATAATAAATAATGTGTAAAATCATCCAAAGATGAAAAGCATGTCTACACAGTGTTTTCCGGCTGCAGGAAGACTATGAGTGGACCAGGTGTCATGCAGCCATGTTGTTGTGGCACTTGGCTCAGGATGTCCTGGCACATAGCACACCACTGTAGGCACTCTTCTCATGGTCTGAAGTCATGACTAGGCTATACATGGGTAAAGCTCAGGCAAAGGAAGCTCAGGCCAGCCTTCAAGATAGATTTTGGATACCTAAATAATGGTCATTGCAATGTACTAGTACAAAATACATATAATAATTTAGGATTATATTTCTGTGCATATTGTAATGGAGCAAAATGAAGATTACGGTTATTTAGGCATGTCTTGACTCGCCTGAAATTTGGAGCCACTGTTTTAATTGATGTCATTACTTGATACATACTGGGAAAAGACTTTTCTACTACTGGTCTCTGAGCCTGTAATTAATAGAGAATAGAAGGTTACACTGCATTCAAAGAAACAAGTGTTGTGCAAAGCACAGGACTGGCAGATAAGTGTCTGTGCTGCCTCAGCACTGCAGCCACTTGTGAGGAGAAACTTCCATGGTCTGAATGCAGGGCTTGGTGCTGTGTGTGCTATTGCTGTCCAGCACAGCTGCAGGGCAAAGGTGCATTTTACAGAGAGACTGAAGGGTGTCTGCAGTGTGAAAAAGTTTATTATTTTATTATTTATTTTTCCAGAATGTCTTCTGAAGTTAAAAGTGTAGCTGTGCAGGAAGCTTGATCCTTCATATTGGAATGTTAAAAGAACACTGATAAGTTGGGGTTTTTTATTACTATTTTTCTTGGTGCTTTTTTGGAAGTTCTTGTTGCAGCTAAAACCCCCAGTAATTCCTATTTGTAAAGAGCTTTAACATTACTGAGCTTTTGCTGGGTTTAGCGGCCTTGACAACAATTGCACAGAGGCACCCAAAATCTGGAGATGCACATTTGGGGAAGAAAACAAGTCTCGTGTTACATTAATTGATCTAGTTTCCTGTCATGCAGCATCACTGCAAACATAGGTGCCTTGTGATGTGATGTGCAGCCTGCAAATAGCTAATTGACTCTGATCTCTGTTAATTAGTGCAATTAAATCTTATAATGAAGCTTTGAAGAGGTCATCTGAATTAGATGAAAGCTGAGGCTTTACTCAGTGTCAGAGCCTTGATGGTAATTGTTGAGTCCTGTGACCCAGCAAAAGGAAGACTTACTGATAACGTGGTCTTAATACGGGAATTTCTGTTGTAGTGTTTTAAAAATTGTGTGGATTGTATCACCACCTCTGTTTCACTATAGCCATACTTCAGCACATACTGTAAAATAATTAGACCAAAACCTGAGGGCATTGCTCTGGGTCTAATACCCTGTATTATGCTTGAGACATAGTTTAAATTCTGAAATTAGCTATTCTAATAGAAAGAAAAAATGAAATCTTAGAATAATGTATTTATATTAAAATAGCAGTTTTGGTGCACAGAAATGCATCTTCAGTGACTGAAAAAGCCTTTGACTTTCTTTTTTCCTACCTGAAATTGGAGATTAATCTCTAAAAATGTCACACACTAGACTGATCATATTTCTTTTTAATCAACCTAACCTTCTAGGTGTAGGGAGTAATACTTTGTAAGCTACTGTCTCAATTAGTTGTTATTTTTGATGCTGTATAATTTGTTCATTCTTTAAAAATGCACTTACTTAGTTTTATAAATGAGCTACATGATGTTAAAAAATTGCTAGTTCGAGCATCCGATTTCAATAATCAGAAAGACTGAAATGAGAAAAAAACCAAAACAAACCCCAGACCAGGCCTGGTGAGGCCTCAGCTGAAGTTTTATGTCCAGTTCCGGATTCCGCAGGACATGAGAGATATGGAGGTCCTGCAGTGGGTCCAGCTCAGGGCAACAAAGACAATTAAGGGACTGGAATGTATCTGTTATGGGGAAAGGCTGGAGCTGGGCCTCTTCAGCCTCAAGAAGAGATGACTGAAAGGGCGTCTAATCCCTGTCTGTCAGTGTCTGCAGGAAGGGGTCAGAGCATGGACCAGGCTCTGCTCGGCGGTGCCAAGCAATAGGACAAGAGGCAATGGGCAGAAACTGATGCACAGGAAGTTCCACCTGAACATGAGGAAGAAATTCTTTACTATGCAGATGACCACGTACTGGAACAGGTTGTCCAGAGAGGTTGAGGAGTCTCCCTCACTGGAGATATTCGAGAACCATCTGGATGCAATCCTGTGCCATGTGCTCTGGGTTGACCCTGCTTGAGCAGGGAGGTTGGACCAGACCTCTGTGGGCTCTTCCAACCTGACCCATTCTGTGAAAATGGAAACTCTCAATCCCAAACAGACATTTTGATGGGAGATATTTATAGACTTTATTGTATTTAGAGGATTTAGGTATTTCCCAGAGTACTACCTAATAAAGACTGAGTGTTATATGAACAGAAGATTGTAGATCATCTTTTCTGGAAATTCCTGATGATAGTGCTTGCTCTCTGAGACCTCGTAATTTGAAATCAAAATTTGTTATGAGTCTAGTTGTGCCTTCTTTATAGGGGCTTAACTGGTGCATGCTAGACAGCAAAAGATTAGGCTTATAGCTCTGAGTTAAACACTTTTTGATAGTGTCTGTCTGATCAGGTTTGTTTCATTCTTTCACTCAGACAGACTGACTTCGTTAAATTAGAGATGGCCACATGAGATACTCCTGTAGTTTCAGGATTCTTTTTCCAGGATTTTATGTTCAGTGTGGATGTAAAAAAAAAAAAAAGTCATTGCAGAAGAGTTAGAGAACTAAGAGCAATTTTAGTGGACTGATTTTTAGACAGCATTTTTTTTTAAAACCGTTTAGAGAATTGCCACAATGTAATTTATGAAGTTGCTTTGGTGTGTAAAAATTATCTTTCAGCCAACGTTCTCAACATGTATTGATAGACAGTGGCTTAAAGGACTAATTGCTAGCTGTGGAAATTATCGTAATTTCCATGTATAATAAAAGATGTTTGCACATTTTATTTTTTTGGGCATTGGAATTGTGCCATAAAATCAGTGCTTGTTTCAGGAACACTTGAATACACAGAAGTTGTTTTGTTTGTGTTACACAGAAGATGTGGGGTTTATTTTCCACATAACAATATAAAATTAATCTTTATTGCAATTGGTAAAGAATATATATTTTTATTTTGATTAATACTGGGATGCAGTGCTCATTAAGGTGGCTAGCTAGAAAAACATGCGTAGAATAATTGTAGATAAGTGTTGTTGATTAAAATGATTTTTGTACATCTATAATTTCTATCAATTATTACAGATAAAAGGCTTCACTGTAGAATTTTAGTTTAAAAAAGCCAGAGATTTTTGGCTTCCGAGCATGCAAAATTTGCTAGAGAAAACTGAGTTTATATATGTTAATTAAGCTACTTTGTGTAAAATAGACTATAACCAATGACAAAACAGAGATCTGCCAAAGGTCAGTGGTGGAGTTTCCTAATATAGTAGAGAGTATTGCACAGTGCAGATATGTGGAAACTCCTGCTTTAATCTGCTGTGTCATAAAATGTATTTTAATTTAAATACCATAGCCTTAAGGAATTTCATAGAATATGGCCCAAGTTGCATACCTCAACTGTTTATAGAAGGACAGAGAAATGTGCCCAACAAAAATGCAGTTTTGTGAAATTCATTCTTTATCTGACTCAGCCACAGCTGGGAGTGTTTTCTTTTGTACCATGATGTGAGATGCATCCTTCACTGAGGCTGTGGCTTCATCAGATCTTTAGAACTTGCAGTGTGAAGGTTGTGATTATTTCCTACTTGTTCCTGGATGGTGATTCAGGTATCATTTGTCCCCATCTTGTTCCTGAGACCTGATTGCCAGGCTGAGGAAACAGGGTAGGATAGGACAACTCCCTCGAAGTAGCATAACCATGTCATCTGATGTGGGAGCGTAAAGTAACCGTGTTAGGTAAGGTAGCCATGTAGTTCTTGAACACAGGGATAAGGTTGTTTCTTTGCCTGCATTGTGTGTATGGAAGTTTTAATCAGACGCTGTCCTCAGAGATAAAAACAGCTGCGTTCTCACTGCAGTAACAAAGTAGTATCTGTTTCCTCTGCTTTGGGCTCCAATTTTGCCTGTTTTTAATTAAAATTATGTTGAACTATTTCCCCTTTACCAGCTGAAGATGGGTTGCAGTTCTTTGTAGCTGCAGGCTGAACCTGGGGACATTTTGAATTTCCTTGGCTATGTCCATAGTAAAAGTTTTACAGAAAAATGTCCTGATTAACTTGATGCCAAAACCACTGAGCTAATTTCTGGACACTGTTTGGTAGTCAGTGTTCCAAGGATCATTCCCTAAAGACCGTTTCTGTGAGGCCACTCTGTTTTGCAGACTGAGGGAGTTTACTACCCTAGACACATGTCATTTTGTACCAGTTGGCCTCAGTTCCCTGGAAGATACTCATGGGCATGTTTAATTTACAGTTACAGATGTTTCTGAAAGGTCTGTTGTACATGAACCATTTTGGCTTAATAAATACTGTGTGGTACTGTTCCATTCTGGGTGACAGGTAGTCAGTAGTGACTTCATTTGGTTATGCAACAGACACCTTCATGGGCAACAGGGGGAACTGCTCACGTGTGCTGAATTGTGTAGCCAGCAGTGCATATAGAGTGCTGTGCTTCTAAAACTGCACAACTTTTACATGAATGCTGTTGCCCTCTCAACTCTCTGCTAATATCTTGCAGATGTGTGTAAAATATGTGAAGCTAATAATTTTATTTTTTTACTCTTTAGGAGGTCACAGTGTTTATTGCTGCGTTTTCATTTGCTCATTTTAGTTGAAGTTTTCTCCCTTTGGTTCTAAGATGATTATCAGAATCACGCATCCCAATTCAGATGAGCGTACCTATTTCCAAGACCCTGTCATACAAGTGTTAGATTTTAATTAAACTGTGGAAGATCTGTTTCAAATACGTTTGGACTTTAAAACTTTTAAAACTCTTGAAGATAATTTATTTTAAAATATTAAACTTGTCACCATTCTAAACAGCTTCTAAACCTAAAAGAGTAAATGTGTGTAGACATTTGCTTTCTTGTTTCTTATTTATAGGAATACAAGTAGCAGTAGGGCTTGAGCTCCTCTGCTCTTTTTCATGAGAACCAGGGTTCTGTCCAGCTACTGTCACTGCCTTGGCTGTTAACTATATGACTGGCTTGGACTCTAAACACTAAATACAACTATTTTTAATAAATTGATCTTCCTACAAGTTTTATGTAAGCAAGAGTTAAGTCTTTGGTGTAATATACATGAGTTAGAAGTAAACAGGCTTAGATTTCAATGCTAGACACTGCCTTAAGGTAGAACAAATTACACTGTCATGCAGAGGATATGTAGCTGTTGCTATTTTGGTGTTTGATTTCTTCATTGTCACATAGTTGAAGGCTGTCCAGGAGAGGAAGAAGTATAAACTGGCAAGGGAAGAAAATGACCAGCTAATGGAGAATATAGGAGTGAGGAACAGTGTATATATGTAAGAGTCATTTGTACTACTTGCAGCTTTTCTTCTGTGTATCTGTTCATTCTCGGAGAAAGTATTGGCTCCCGAGGGTAAGATGCTTCAAAAATTGGCAAGTAGCAAAGACTTAAAAGGGTTAAATGCTGATTAAATATTTTAGTAGCCATTCATGAAGTTGGTTATCATCTCACTGATGGTAGTGCACTTTGCCATGATAAGAAGATGTATTTTAGTAACAGTTATGGCTTCTAATACACAACAATAGTTGTCATGAGTTTTGAAGAAAATTCCTGGAAGTATCCATTGCTGGGAAAGGGCTTGTCTGTAACAGCTTGTGAAAATATGTAGACATCATGCTTGTCATTTTGTGTTTCTTCAAAAGACTTGGGGTATTTTAAACCCAAGTTTATAAGTCGGAGATAGGCAATTTATTAACAGATTCTTTCAAATATATATGCTACTGATAATGAATGGGTAAATTGGCTGATGAACTTAGGGAAATATATCCATAACAACTTCAAAAAAAAATGGTAGGAATTAACATGAGGCATATGTAATTGAAGCCATCAGCAAATATTAGGAAATCCCGGTAGTAGCTGCCAATAAATCTCACTCAGGAAGTGAAACATACCTGACCTACCCAAGAATGTAGTATGCGACAGTATTCAAGATCACCTTGCATCTCTTAGCCAGACGCCTTCAAACATTTCAGTAGCAGGACAATAACTGCCTGCATTCTTGCATGCAAGTTGACCCCACATTAAAGAGAATGCTGGGACTTGTTTGTGAGGGATGCGTAACAATGCAGCCTAGTGAGGTACACATAGGCTAAGAAAGAAACAACTGTTGTGAATTATTGAAGAGTAATGAGGAAGGACGAGTTTGTTCTGATTTGTGTAGTAATTGAAAGTAGTATTGATGACATTAAAAGATGTCTCATTTTGTGGGTTTCTTTTCTCAAATGCTAGTGAAAGCATTGGAGGAGAAATGGTATAAAGCACAAGAATTACAGTCTTTAAAACCAGAGCAGGACAAATTCAAGAATCTTACTGTAAGAAGTTATCTTGTATTGGGAAGGTTAAGCAAAATATGCGTCCTTAAAGATACTTTGCTCTAGCTGTTTTGACACACTTTTATTGCATTTTCTTCCGTGCTTCCAAAATACAGCAAAAAAATGACTCCCAGTAGTTCTGCAAGGGAACTGAAAATTCTTCCTTTCAAACTGGGGTGAAGAGCCAAGTAGTAGGCTAGGGTAAGGGGAAGAAGAGGTGTAATGACAAACTTACAGACTTGCCGAAAGAAAGGTTGTTTAGGACCTCAGTTAAGTGCTGGCTCAAGTGCCACTCTGGCTGAAGCTCCCGTTCCCTTGTAACCGTGGTAAAATCACACTGGAAACACCTCTGCTGCTTTCATTAAGACCAATATAGGGAAGTAAAAACTTAGATTACCACAATTTATTCCATCAGCCCGAAGTTCTAATTTTTCATGTTACGAGAAAACCTTACTTAAAACAATGATAATATTTTCTTAAGAAGTAGATTTTGGGCTCTGAATTCCTCAGGCAGATAAATTTTTTGGAAAAGCAAACAATGTTTTGTTGAATTTAAGGGAACTGACCAAATTAACTCTGTTTGGGGAACTGGTGCTAGAATGAGAGCAAAAGGAAAATCTGCAGAAAATATTTCTTGGACAAAGAGACCTAAACAGATAAATAACCTACCATCTCTGCCAAACACTTTTTAGTTGTAATTGTAATATCGTATAAAACTACGTCTTTTATAATGAGGGAAATCATAGGGTATGCATTTTGAAGTCTTTGAAAATTATGAGAGGGAGCAAAACTTAATGGCAAGGGATGTGCTGAGTACATAGACTATCACTTTTTTTTTTTTTTTTAATGTGAATTAACAGGTTAATCCCTGTACTTTAGTTTTGGAATGCATTTGCTGGTTGTCTTAGTATATACTCAGCTTTCCATCAGTAAAAATATTTAAGAAAAAGGGCAGCTGGATCTATCTTTTGTGTGGAGGCTTATATTCTTTCTTTAGTTGCTGGGAATAATTAGGTGCAGCAAACATTAAAAGATATCCCTGTCCTCCAATTCTCTTTCATCAGTTGTTGCCAGTAATTAGTGTTTAAACAAACCAACAAATAAACAAACCCAAAACCAAACAAAAAACCCCTCAAACCCCCAAACAGTTTCCAATTATATAACTTGATCATCACCTTTTTGTCACAATTTCTTTCTTAAGTACAATATCCAGATACCCCATATAAACCAAAAGTGTTTAGTCAGTCTGAATGAATCCTATCCCATTCTTCTTTTTCTCCCCACAGACATTGTACTTCTTCAATTTATCCAAGTCAAAGTTTCATATTTTCACTTTAAATCTCATAGTAATTTGAAATGTAGTAAAGATTTCACTGCCTGCCATTCTCTCTTTTGTTGATGGCAGACACATGCTGTATCATTCTGATAGTTTTACAAGTGTTAAGATCTTTCACTGCAGATAGGAAGATATTTTGTGGCAAACTGATGTGCCTCTTATCTCCTATCTGTTATATGATTATTGTTTTTAAGCCATAAAAAGGAAGACTTCTGTCTTCCAATCACGTTAATGTTTTCTTTGACACCTCAGGTCTCTGAAAGAAGGAAAAACAGAGAACAAGTTTCTTACCCTGTCAGATTTGGACCATCCTTTTTTTTTTTTTTTTCACTTTTGTATCTCATGCTGTCTGATGAACTGTGAAAATACTTTCATCTACAGATTGACCACAATTTAGTAAAGAAGTAAACACTTCACTGGATAACAGTTTGTTTTCCAGTGTTTGAGAATACTAGTTTGCCTATATACACTTAAAAATTACTATTTTCTGTGTAGTTAATATTACTGTTTAGCTAAATTGTCTTAGGAGGTTGTACATTTCTGTTGTAGAAAATTAACTCTTAAATATTCATTGACTCAGCTAGAAAAAAGGTTTGTGTATCTATTATATACACATAAATAAAATGTGCGTTATTTATACTTTCTGAAATTATTGTTTTAAGGCCATCAGCATCAATATGCAATGAAATAACCTATATCTGTCTGCCTTATTAGCCTTGTCAAGCAGTGTCCGTCATAGTCGTTTAACACATTTTCAAGATGCTGCTGATGTGTCCAAGCTAATTCTTTTTACATATTTTCCATAATTACGCTGTCATTTAAATGAGATCGTCATCTAATATTTAACTAAGTGCTAAAAAATCCAGACTTCAAGCTTTATCTTGAAGCAAAGACTAATAAGTACTTCAGTATCAAATTATACGTTTCTTACTAAATATTATCAAAGTGTCACCAAACCCTATTCAGTTCTGCTTAAAAAAGAAAAGCAACGAGAACATGGTGGACAGGTTTTGTAATGGCAGTATAAATAGGCACATAGTGTTATGGTATATTTAAGTTATGTCAAGCTCTATGAAGTAGATTGGGTAGTCTTTCCAAAACAAGAAAAATGCATCTACAAATTGTGTGGATACTTGTTTTAATACCCTTGTTTGCTCACAAATGATGATACTCTCTTTTAAATGCACCTAAGTTTGTTCCAATCTCTTTCTTCTTAGAAACAGAGTTGCTAAGATAAAGTTTTAGAACTGACCTTTTTTCCAACCTGTTTAGTGTTTTAGGCTATCATATAAGTAATAAAAACAGTTCCAGTGTTGTTATTAAAAAATAAGTTCATACTATATAATAGTGTTCAGTAACATTTCGGAAATTCTTCCGTTTATGCAGAATCCATTGCAAAAATCTCATGTCTTCACCTTCCCCATTTTAAAGGCAACTTGAAAGTGTTTTTCATTTGGCTTGATTAAAAAGGTGGAGTCATTTTAAAATCATGATGAAATGCATTCAGCAGTTATTTCGGGAATTTGGGAATTTGATCAGTCTTTAGCATCCAGAAACAGAAAAACCTGTATAGTGACTGAAATTATTTCTTCTGTGGCATTGAGGTCAGGTCGCAGTTCTCAATTTCCATTATTAATATGTATTTGTATACATTACAAAAACTGTGAAGTGCATTCAAAAATGTTCAATGTAAAATGAAAAGTCCTGCATGCTTTAGAAAAATTGTCAATAGAAAAAAATACCCAAAAAAATCCTTTTAATAAGAACATGTTGATTTAAATAAATTCCAAGACAAGTTAAACTAGAATATTCCATATTCAGGACTCAGTCCTTCTGAGAATGAAGCATTTCAGTTTAAAAGTCCATACAGTATTCTCCCAGAGAGCTCTCATATAGAATACTGCAGTTAATAGATTTCAAGGTCCTAAGATGGGGAGTATATTTAATACAGAATATGTGTTCTACAGTGATCACACTTAGGTAGAATTCTAGGTGTTACTAAAATACGAGTTCCTGAGTAGTACTAAAGGATCACAGTTACTATTTCACTGTTTTTCACTACTAGTTTAGAGGATTTCAAGTCTTTCCTGTTTTGTTGTCCTGGAGTGGCGTGAGGTTTTTTATGTTGCAGAACCAAACGTGTGATGGTCTGGCTAGGGCACCACAACTTACAGCTCAGCCCTGCCCCACACATGTAGAGTGGGAGCAAGGCCTTTCTGAATGTGCAGATAAACAGTAAATTTTAAAGAAGTATAACTGTGATGACATTTAGGTTTTTAGCTCTTCCACAGAAATGCCCAGCAGCAGTATTTTAGGATCATGCCTGCAGTTTCTAGAAGGAACTACCACTCTTCTCCATAATTTTCAGTTATTCTTACAGGAAGAACTACTGGAAGAACATGCAGCCCCTCTGCCTCCCCTTTTTTTATTTTCTTTTTGTGAAAGGTACACTAGATGATAGGCAGCAATTTATGGCCAAGAATTGTGTCTGTCATGGGATAATGGCCAAGTGGCAAGAAGGGGAAAAATGGTAGAAAACCGGAGATAAAGGATCTTAGGTTTTTTTGCCTTCCTTTGGTCTGAGATTAGGATTTTGTCTGCAGGATCTTTGTGTGAGAAGACTCTGTAGAGTTAGGATGCAGATAAAGGCAGTACAATGGGGTAGTTACCCAGGTAAGAGCAAATGAATGGGCCAGACGTTTGGGCAGTCTGTGCACAGGCTGCTGTTGCCATGGAGCATGACTACTTATTAATGTGCATCCCTTTTACCTGTGGTTATTTTGAAACTGGACTTCTAAAATTATTTGGCTGGTTTATGCTAAAGATCCTGATGTCAGGTATCTCAGAGAAAACTAAGTCCTGCACATGCTGGCGTAGGCAGCTGGGTGAATAAGAGTCAATCCCACTTGTGTTCTTGGCAGTGAGAGGGCTGCAGCATCAGATGCTACTGGTCAGAGCTGTAGGTAAAGCCTCAGTATGTGAATATGGGAAATTCACATGGAACTAAAGGAACTTGGATTGTTTTTGTTGGTTGGCTGGCTATTTGGTTTTTTTTGAGTAACTTGAACAAAGATATCCTATTAACATGTTTGTTCAGGGAAGAAACTCTTCTTTTCCCCCTAGTCTTCCCCTAAAAAGTAGCTTGTTCCCACTTGTTTTCCTGCCTTTATTCTCCCTTCAGACACACTAGGCTTTTGGTTAAAACTATAAAAACCAGGGTAGCGTCTTTTAAAGCCTTGAGTGTTGCTCATATTGACCTTGGCAAAAAGATGCTTTGCAACTCAGTAAGAGGATGATTTTTTTTCATTAGCCTTTTATTTCTCACTACATGCGTTGCCAGACACAGCCCGTAAGGAAGTTCCCAGGGAGGTAGGAAAGAAGACAAGGTGACAATCTCCCTAACAGGAGGAGGATGCCACATTCCCTAGATGCCCCATTTGGGCAAGGGGAGGGCAGGTCATCTCTACTTCTCGTTTTCGGGCTTGCCTGATTTTTAAAAAGTGTGCTTGTTGATTTTTTCACAGTTTTAATAAACTATGGCATGCTTCAGGAATTCATCCCAAATATTCCTTGTTTATTGCTGTACAAAAGTGCATCACAAACACCTTATGAAAATCCAGGTTTACTCCTGGCAAATGTGGGTAGATTTCTTCAGGAAAAAAACCCAAAGAAATGAAAACTTAAATACTTTAATTAAAGTTAACTAGTTACAGGATGCAGTCTATAAAAACGTCCTAGTCTTGCAGTATAAAGAGTAATAAAATACATTACTCTTTTAAATAAACAAGAGATAATATTAAGGGAGTAATATTGTTACCCTTTTAGTCTTTGTGTCACAGTCTAGACTCTGTGTACAATCTTTCCTCTTTTGCAGGTTGCTTTTAGAAGTTTGAAGACCGTCCAGTGAAAACTAGTTGGTTTTGGATTTAGCATGTTACATTATTGTGTAATTACTTCTACTGGCTGTACTGCTTGAACTGGGTGGGTTAGGTGGTGTCTGTTGCCTCCATCCATTTTTGCCACGATGTTTGTTAGGTTTTTTACAACAAGCTGGGACATACTGTGGCTGTCAGAGTAAGAATAAATGCAAAATTAAAGGGTATTTGGTAAAATAATTGGGTGACAGAACCTTCTTCTGTGTGTAGATAAAAATCAAAAATGGCATGTTCTAATATTCTTTTGACAATTTGATTAATTACCAGTTTATGAGTTCTAAAAGGGTCTGTCAATTAGAATAATGTATGAATACTTTTTTTTGTTATGTCAGCCTGAAGAATTTGACATTCAGACATGTACATAAATTAGGTTAGCTATTTCTGGACCTTCAGTTTGAGGAGAACAGAGATGGGGTCTTTTTCTTCACCTGGTCATTTCTTCGATCATCACGAGTACATCTTTCTGTAGTTATGGTGCTTAAGCAGAGCAGTCTTCCCTTTCTGATCACCCTTGCAGTTCCCTTCCCAGTTTGGAAAGGTTCCTCTTTCAGTGAGTAGGGTCATTCTGTTTGATCTGTATTAAGCTTCTCCTAGAACTTGACAAGCTGTAAAATGAACACATGAACTGGGAAAAACACTTCTCTTAACAGAACACGGTTTGCTTATTCATACATAAATGAGAGGCAAGAGAACTCTGTAGGTAATGGCTGCTACTACTTTTTTGTTGTTTTTCTGCTGATGTCTTATCTATTTGCTTTTCTGTGGGTTTGTATTACAAGGTGTGGGAATGCATTATCCTGCTATGAAAGAATCTGAATTGCTTTATTACTCTTGTTTTTAAAATTCTGTTCAATTCTCAGTGATCTGCTGTTCCATTATACACAAAAGTCATTATTAGCACAGGTCACTGTGAGTCTTCACAAAGGTCTATAGGAAGGAAAGTGTTATGGTGAAAGATCAGCTGTTAAAACTGAAAAATTAGATGGGCCAGGAATATAGAGCCTTTTCTCCATGTTAACAATACTGAAAATTTTAAAGATCATAAATTTCCTCTTCAGTCAGACTTACCTGCCTTGGTAGCCTGTGTAATAGAAAATATTCAAAATATGGACTTGAAATACAATTATAAATGTAGATGCAACATAAAGCTTGCAGCTTAGCTTTTTGGAGGATTTGTGTCCAAAGCTTGTTTAAATTACATTTCAATGTTAAATTAACTTTCCTGTGTCTAGACAAGTATTTGTACTGCACTATTCCTTTGAGGCTTTTTCTGCCCTATTAGTTTAAGAGAGCCCTTCCCACAACCACGCCATTCGTGAGTGTGCATCAATACAATCAGGTAAGAGGATCAAGTCTGAAGTGTTTAGAGAAGAAAAATAAACACACTAAGGTGATAAAAGAAGTGAAGATATTGTTTCATTTTGTCAGTAAATAAAGGGTTTAAGAATTAATAGTTTATGCTAAGATAATCGAGGGCTGTCAGTGTTGATTCTTCTGTGTTTTTTCTTCCCCCATGATTTTAAACTGTTTAAAATCTGGACAAAGATTGGGGTACAGCATGGGACTACAGTCAGCGTATCACTGCTTATTGGGTTTAGACACTTGCATTAGCTTTGGCAGTGCCTGTGTAAGTAAACAGAAAGTTGAATTAGTGACCTAAGAAAAGCTCCGAGATACCTGGTATTTCTAGATGATGTACCTTTTTTCTTTTCTTGGCCCTAAGTTTCCATGCAAAACTACATATATTAACTGACTCTATAAATGCCTCATTTGCCCTTTTTGTCAGTGGGTTGATAGCTTTCTTTCTGCAGAATGACTGTTTTATTCAGTATCTGCCTATTTTCAGGATTTTGGAAATCTGAAATTGAGATATTGACTGGTTTTGAGGACATTTGACTGAAATGTGCAGCACAGTCTAAACATCATCTCCCTTATATTCCTGATTCAAAAGAAGGGAAGGGCTGCTGTTTATCCGTGAATGATGTCCATTCACAGTTCTACATTTGAAAATATTTGTCTGTTTTCCTTTAGTCAATATTTTTACTTTTCTTATTCACATGCTCTGCCTGGCAACAAAAAGCAGTCTCAGACCCTGCGGACTACTGGAATGCTCTGAGTACATTATGGTCCCAGGTTGAGAGAGGGTGGATTGACAGCTGAAAGTATTAATAGAATAATAATTTTAAAAAAATCTGAAGGCTGAAGCTTCTGGAAAAGATGTTTGCTCAAAAGAGATATAGGGCTTGAGTCTTACTCTGCTCGTAATCTAGACTGCATGCAAACTATTCAAGAAACATAGAACTTTACCAAAACAGTATTGATGGATAAAACTTACTCTTCAGGAAAAGCATGAGAGGGAACAAATTAAAAGGCACGTATTTTTGGGCCCCATAGTGTGCTGGTGGAAAACCTCTGTGGATTACACCACATACTGCATTGTGGCAGTCTGGGAGTAGAATTGAACATTTTGCTTCCCATATTTTCTATGGGCTAGAGAGGGAGTTCGTATTATGACTGACTTTATTAGAATTAAAACTAATGAAAACAAAATCTTTATAGACTGGATTTCCCAGTGTATTTTATAAACTGCTTATATTTTGTTCACTACTGAATTTTAAGTTCAATGACTTTTGAAATGTATTTTGAAGAGAGACTCCAGACTTGTTGGTATTCATAGTAGACACATCTAAACATAATTAATCTCCTTTTGGCAAATACTATATTCCGTAGTTGAGTTAAAGGTACTCTTTGCTATAGAGCCTTAGGGATTACACCTGAATTTCATTAAGGAAGTCTAAGTAATATCCAGAGGAATCTCCCCATGTAGAATTGCTCTGGACTGGTTAGGACAAGATGGGATGCAGCTCTCCCCCCAGCCACCAAACCAGTTGTATTGTTTGCTTTTTGTAAGAATAAAATTGTATTGAGATGAACAGGATACTGTCTGTGAATAATTCAGAGAGTGAAGACAGATCTATTGTGCTGGAGTTTCGTTTTCAAGGCATGATACATTTCATAAGCATTTTTTTAAAAAATAAAATTGTCAGATTTTAACTGAATACAAATAGTTGATGTACAATACAAGATGTTGGGCAATAAATTAGTTGTAAGAACACCAGTTAAAGCTTAGCCTGCATAGGTGACTTAAAATTCATGGGCTTTACTCACCATTAATATTATGTCCACTTATCTTCTGGAGAAGAGCTTTGATACTTTAGGTTCATCCACACAGATTATTTGTTTATGAATAGGGTAAATATTTGAAAATGCTTAAGGCTTCTATTCCATATTTGCTTTTGTTTTTTGTTTTCTTTTTATTTAGGGAGAAAGAGTCATGATCATCTTAGTTTTTTCTTTTCCTCCTAAACCTACTGCTGTGCATAACAGAGCCCACTTTAAGAACTGAGTTATGTATGACAGGTGGTAGGAGTATTACCTGTGCTTTATGTACTGCCAGATTGGGAACCTAAGAGGAAGTCATTTTCTTATCTGAAACTAAATGCTTGACACAGATCTTGAGGTATTTGTTATTAATCTTAAGTCCTGCATTTTTGCTTTGTGCCATATGCAATGGCTGTCCTGGCACTTTGCATTTTGAATTTAGAGCGTTGTTGAGGTCCAGTAGATCAGTCTATTGGACCCTGTTGGAAATCAGTCCAATACTTGAGTTATGTTGATGTTTCCTTTCTCACAACCCATTTCTGCACAGTATAGAACAACTTTTGTCTTTGTCAGTTTCTTCCTGAGAATTGAGTAATGAAACTGCTCAAGCTCACTCACCAGGCATTAAAGTACCTGGATTTGAAACTTCTAAACAAATTTCTTTTCTGAGAACCCTTACGGTGTTTGTCAATTTGTTAAAATTTGGACTAGACACAACTCCGGGATGATAGTTGTGCAAATGTATTCCTGCAGGCGAGACCTTTAAAAGTTTACAGAATAATTCCGGTTCTATTTAAGGTTCTAACTAGGTCAGTTCAAGGCTTATATAGAGAAAACATTTCATAAAAATCATAACTTTCTGATGGCTTGGCCAACTATTCCAGACTATCATGCAGTAATGTATTTCATATCATTAAACTGATTGCTTCTGTAACTAAATGGATTTTTTTTTTCTCCCTCTGAATTAAAATGCCTTGCAAAAGTATGACATGTAGTGAAAGTTTGTGAATAAGAGCTCTGTATATAAAGTGGGATAGCGATAGTCCTGAAGATTCAGGTGAATCCTACTTATGTCTAGTACTGTACATGATATTTCAGAGTTACGAGAATCTCTATACAATTTGTTATTCTAGGTAGTAATCTTGATAGATAGATTTATTACCAGTAGAACAAGTTCATGTTAGGAGGTCCTCACATTTAAAACAATTTCTGGAATTTTTAAAAATGTCTTATCAGAACTGTAGAGCTGGGATTTTACAAGATGAAGGCTAATAAGGGTTTTGCAGGCTGATAACTGACTATTATAAGGGAGTTTTGCTGCTGTTTTATCATGCAGACGGTGTCTGGATTTTTCAGGGGAAGTGCAAATTTGTTGTGCTATTGGTACTTCATTCAATATTAATGCTTCCTGGTTTGAAAGGATCTTTTTTTTTTACTTATAGCTACTTCCTTTCCTGAAAAAGAAAGGTAGAAAGCTTTTGCTAGCTCCTTGAAAAGTTTTGGAGAGTTGAGCAAGTTATAAACCGTTGAAAATTGTCGTAGTCTGTCTAGCTTTTCCTTTGTACAGTGTGTTCCTGGATTCCTGCCAAAATCACTAGGCATTATTAGCACAACACTTGAACCATCTTAGTGTCTTGCGTCAGTATGACACACACAATTTAAACTCCAGACAGGACGCAGATAAAATAGTGGTGGCTACGGCTGCAGCTGCTTTCCTCCCTCTAAATACCCTTTGGCCCAGACAAAGGTGTCCTGGGGCAGGTAATCAGAAAAGCATGAGATCAGGTGTCATGTCTGCTGACTGATGTTAATAATCTGTGTTTTCCTAATCACTCTTTACTGAGGAAAGAATTCTGTCCTACCCAAGGCTACTTGCTGTGAATCCTCACCAGCATCCTTCTTCTGAAGGTGACTAAACACCCTGGCCCTTAAACCAGGAATAAAACCCCAAAACAGGGGAGTCTCAGTCTGTTTTGCCGCATGCATTGTCCCCACTGTAATTAACTGCCTTATGGTAATGGTGAATTCCAGTGTAAAAAATTAAACTAAAATTGAGAGCTTCTGTCTTTCTAATTGGAAGATAAAAAAGCAGATCTCTGCTGGTTAGTCACAGAGTGTCATGCAAATTGCGTGGGTTATGCTTTCTTCATTAGGTCTAACCTGCACGTAGAGATGGAGAACTTATTCTCCAGAGGCTGTCCTCTTGCATGGAATCAAGGAAGCACCTTTACAAAAAATAGGGCCCTACTGATGAATGTAATTATTTTTGTATTTTAATGGTAATTGAGAGGACAAAATTCAGTTGGTATAAGCAGGTCTACCTCCCCCATTTTACTTGCCTCTGAGTACTTGCTTTTATAACATTATTGAAATTTCAGGAGCAGAGGATGGTAATTGGTGTGGAGTTGCCTTGTTAACATGTGAAGGGACTTCACTGCTAAGACTTGGCTTTTAGAGAAAGAGCTTTAATCTTGTTTTAAATAGTGAGACAGAGACAGTATTCTGGTAACTGGTTTGATGCACAGTCACTGGGTATGGACTGCAAAGGAGAAATATTCAAGCCAGCTAGGACCCAGAAATAGCAATGGACTCTTGGAAAGATTTTTTTGGATTAGAGGAAGAATAAGCCAGGCAGTGCCACTGATGACTAATATGAGTGTGTTCTTTCACAGGGGGCATGCTAGTTGGCTAGTTTGGGTTTGCATTCTTGCACTGTGTATGTTTCTCTCACATACAAATACATCAAAATCCTATAGGCCCGATGAAAAGGTTTAGTGGAATGATGTGTCTGGGAGGCTGGATGCAAGAAAAGAAAGCTTCAATGATTAGGTTTGAGAGTTTGAATTGCTGTGGTAATCTTCTGCACTTTAGCAACCAAGTTGACAGTGTAGAAAAAAAAGCTGTTAGAAAAATCTAGAAGCCTTTAAGAGTTTGGGTGGGAAAGAGGGAAGCAAGAGAACAAAGCTGGAGTGTAAAACAGCTAGACATAAAATGTGTCTATTTCTAACAAAATGTAAATGAGTGGATGAGGGTGAAGAGAACGAATAAACAGCAGATGGAAATCATGCAGACTGTAAAGTCCAAAAAAATAATCACTTTGTCATGGTGTATGACTGCATGTATCTTTTTTCAAGGCTTCCCACGTCATGCCTTTGAACATCTTCTCTAACCAGGTCATGAACAGCCTTGTGATGATGTCCAGAACAGTTTTGTTTTCTGCAGTGCCCCATTTGTTGTCATGTTGAGGACATTTTTTTAATAAATGGTTTTACATTTTTTGGCCTTACCATCCTCTGGGACTGAATAAGTGATTTCCAGCAGGCCTGCTTTTTGCATGCTCAAACTTGCTTGAGCATGTCCCAAAACAACAGTGATCTGCCAGTGTCTCTTGAAATTGTTTATGGAGATAGGAAAACAATGATTGTGTTGCATCTTTAAGGTATGTTGCGATATATTCGATGATATATGTGAAACACAAGTAATTATTGCAATTCCATGTTAAAGGTTTCAAACTTTCAAGTGAAATAAACTCCTCTTTTAATGCAATGTTGATAACACTAGCAGATGAGGATAAGACAGAGTTATTACATGGCAAATGAAGGCTACCTAGTGATATGTTCTATTACTTTGGCTAGAGTGGGCTGGCTGGCAAAGTTGGCTGCTTTTGAAAAGGGAGAGACATCTTACTTACCTATTTTGTAGTTTCTCTTTTGACAAAGTGTGAAATTACATTTTATTTCTTTTGTTTTCCCTTTGGAGTCTAGTTTGCTTTTTTTTGTCTTGAAGTTACTGGATGCCTTTCTCTTGATGGATGTATCTGCACAGTTGCACATGTTTTCTCTCATAACAGAACAGGTTTAATGCACCGTGTTAAGTTTTGGATTAGCAGTGCAACTACTGTATCAGAAGAGGTAATTTTCTATTCTAAAGGTGAGGAAAAAAACCAATTTCAAGTTGAGTCCTAAAGATTGTGTAAGTGTTTCTGGAGTTCTAATCGCATAATTTCCTAGATTGAAACAGCAAATTTCAATGTTTATTGTTTAAAAAATTTAAATGAATGGATGGAAAATTTCCTTGGACAAAGGAAGAATATTAGTGACAGCCTTCAGAGTATGACAAAGGAATGTTCAGAGTCCACACATTCTATACAAATGCTTGATGAAAAACTGTTATATGCACAAAGCCTTCTGTGGTTGAGAAGTATATGAGTTTAGAGGACTTGGGATAAAGAATACCTGTGTCTACCCACAAAATTGTTTACAAAAGACTGAAGCATTGTGGTGGATGATGTAACATTAGGAAGTATGCCAAGAAACGTATCACATAAGGCTTGTCTACATGAAGAACTAGCCCAAAATATCTGTCAAGGAATAGCTCTTCTACAGTAGCTCTCTCAGAGGATGTTAGGAGTGTCTTTTTTAGTCTGCTTTGAAAGTGAGTTTAGCTAAACCACAGGAAAGCTTTTAGTAAGAGTCTGTGGGGGAGTTGAACAGAATAGGTGTAGTACTTCTATGTTTTCGGAATACCCTCCCCACACAGATTTGTCTCTGCAGCAGTTTTGACCATTTCTAGAAGAATTTTCCTTTTGGGTCCATGGCAGCATACAGCCTCAGAAAACCTTTTAAGTATATTTATGAAATAATAAGCATACAAATGAAGGCTCTTAAAAAATGATATGAGTATAACAATGCTGGTCATGAGCAGTTAAATATGCTACATAAACATTGATTATAAATTTCTGCCTCATACTTGATAGCAGAAATCAATTCAACCTGTACAACTTTCAAGATCATAAAACTCCTGTATTTTTGGCGCAGAAAAGGCCAGAACCTTTCCAAACAAGCCATATGGAAAGTCAGGTTCTGGAATCCTTCAGCTTTTAAGGCTGGATGTGAATAACAAAGCAAAACACATATCATAGACATGGTCAGAAAGTTTAATATATTTTAGCAGCAGCCTAGGAAAAATTTTGTTGCATGTTTAATGCTCAAAAAGGTGGTGCTTAGCAGTGTTTCACCAGAAGAACTGAAACTGAACAGGATGCAATTCAAGTTATCATCCTTGTCAAAATGATCTCAGCAGATTCTTCTAATGTTAAAAGATGTATTTTTGTAAGTGCTTCCAAAATAATGTTTGCCACACTCAGCAAAGGGGCCTTGTAAGGCAGATATATTAGTCTAATATATAATTTTGCATTTTCACAATTAGAATATATAACTTTATAGTAAAATTCCCATATTTAAATCTTTCAGCTGTATATAGTATACTAAAGTTTAAAATATGATTCACAAACAGAAGATGGTGTGATTCTTTATGAATCCTCTTTGAGAAGGTTGGTTAAATGTATTCTCCATGTGAAGGAACTTTGTAATCCACTGAGTCATTCACACTCTGTTCTCATTCTTTGCTCTGCTTCAAATGGGGTGTTTCTGCCTCTACCACAGGAGACAACACATGTGCTGTAAGAGTTCAGCACAAACAGAAAGTACTGTGGAGTTTCTCAGTGGAATGATGTGCCTTTCTAATGTTGTTTAGGTTCTCACCTCCTTGGGAAAGATACAGCCCCTTGCCTGTATGTATGTACTGTGTGAAAAGTATTGTGTCAGAAATGGGGAAAACTTGGCGGGTTTTGGTGTTTGTAGCGTGTGACCTGCCCCGGCTGAAGCACCCAGCAGCTCCTAAGAGGGCCCTGCAGCTGTTTGTGGCACAGGCGGCTGGGTCTGTCAAGCTTCATCTATGTGGAAACTCCTCAGCTGCGGAGAGCCAACCGTTGATCTTGCCTGCCTTTTACATGGTAAAATATTTAGCCTCTGGTTTTGTTTGCAAAATAGTTTTGGTAAATGTATCACTTGTATCTAAGAGCAAGTCTTAGCAGTTGGACAGGAATAGCTATTCATGACTGGGAAATTGTCAAAGAACAAAGCTTAGTAAGAGCCAAAATAATAAAGAAATCGATCCCACTCCTCCACCAGTTCAGTCTGCACATATTATCNTTTTTTTTTTTTTGAAAGACCAAACTTTTCTGTTACTATGTTTGTGACTTTGCTTCAAGGACATAGGGCTAGACTTTACGGTTTGTTTAGCTATGAAGGGATGACAGACTAGGGGGGTGGTAAGGGGAGCTTAGTTTTGGAATGTAAATACATGTAGAGCTCTTCTCCTTTTGTTTAGCATCTCTTTAAACTAAGACAAAAAAAATCAGTGAATGAATGAATAGCAGCATGGTGAAATACCTAAATGTTTGAGTTAAAATTTTTGGATGTTTGAAATCCTATTTGGATCCTTTTCCCAGATCGCTGTGCATTCATATGCACTCAGCAGGAAACTTCATGGAGATGCACATTTGGGCAGAAGGTCTTTGGCGGTGCCTTTTTCTTAACTTGTGTCTTTTCTTCTTTTGAAGAAAGTAATGGCTTAAGTCTGACTGAAGAACAATCTTTTTTGTACGTTCCTTATAAGAATTTACTTATGGTTCACAGATTTTACCCACCATCTATGTCTGCAGTCCTTTGGATTTAAAACAGCATATATCCCTCTGCAGACAACAGGAAACGCCAAATTAAAGACTTAATGACATACTGCTGAAAGAAGACAAAAGGTGACAAATTATAAAACAGCCAGCTAAACTTTTAAAGAAAACGCTGGAAAAAATCCCACATTCAAACAGCTTGAAAAGGATACGGATATTGTTACACTTGCAGACATGTTAATAGAAATTAGACTGAATCATGCTGAATATAAACTTAAACATTTAAAAAGAACAGGTTTCAAAAAATAGTATTTTCCTAGAACAATGAAAACAGCTTCTGAGTTATTTTTAAAAAGTGAATAATATGTTTTAACCTTGTAATTGGATGTCTAAACCCTAGACTCCATTTTTGTAATTGTGAAACCAATGAAAATGTGACTTCTATCCTTTAAAAATTATTAACCTCTTTTGCTGTAAGTGCAGTTGTGTTCGTTTCCCCTGCAGTTGTGGCTTGGCTGTGTTCTCCAGACTGGCAGCCTCTAGCTTGATTTACTATGGGTGGAACATCCTTTGATCTCCTGTTGAGTTCTGGAGAGATGGTGGAAAAGGAGCAAGATAAGTGAAAAAGAAAAGGGAGGGAGAAATATACAGATGAAAAAGCAAAGTTACAGACCTTTCCTCTCTGATCCTAGGGATCTTAATCCTCTAATTTATTTAATCATTTTAATGTTTATGTTCTTTGACGGTAAACATTTTATGTTTTAGTATCCTTGATGCCATGAACTTAATTTTGGAGTGTAGCACTTAGTAAATTAACAGGAGGTGCTGCTTTTGGTCAGGAAATGGCAAAAATGTAAATAATTTTCAACTGATAGTTTTTAGAACAGTTGCGGGTTTTTTTACAGTAACTACTACTCCCAGTTTACCTTGAAGATCTGTACTTAAAGGGTACCAACTCATATATAGCTTACTCATACAAACCTGAAATCAGATCAGAGGGAATCTGTCAGTAACTTCACAGTAAGCAATTGTCATGATAAGACTCTTGTGAATCTTTTTATTCATATGCTCTTACAATTATTTTTTTATTTTCTTGTCACTACCACTGTAATATTTAGAAATATACAGGACCCATACCCGGTACCCATTTGACTGATAAATGCTGTCGATGCATTGGGGGGTTTTATTCAGTGGGTGGTTGGTTTTGTTTTTTCTTGGTTTTTTGTGGGGGCGGTATTCGTTGCTTTGGTTGTGGGGAGTTTTTGTTGGGTTTTTTTAAGAGGTTGAAAAAAAAGAGGACTGATTGGTTGGGGATTTCTCATGGAATGCAATTGCATATTAAGAGAGAGAGCTCTTTATTCATTACTTCAGTTCTCTTGAAAAGAAACGTTTAAATAGGAATGTTTGCAGGCCTATGTGAAGTGTACTAACTCTGTTTATGATGATAAATTCCATTGCTCACCTAGCACTTAAACAAGCATCTTCATCCTCTGTGTATGCCTCAAAAGAAGTTTGCCATGTATTTTTTTTTATATAGAGAGATATATAAGACCCAGTCATCTGCCACTGTGCTGAGAATATTCTGACCAGCTTTATCTCATTTTTGGAATTTGTCTGTATCCATCTGCTGTTTTTGTTGTTACACATGCATTTTAAGCTCTGGGTCTGAGCCTCTGTTCTGTATGTGCAGTATCTGTTGCAATGGGTGCAAGTCAACAGCTGTGCATCAGGCAATGCAGTAAAACAGAGTAATTAACAAGTGTGTGTGTGTCAGATGAGCTGTTGTCATTGTCAATGTGCAACACTAAAAAACATTGTGAGATGAGTGAAAGAGAGAAGACCCACCAAGTTATTTTTTATTCTTGATAGTGTGAGTGGCCGATTTAATTTCTTTGGCTTAAAGCGGGACTGAAACATTTACCCCACCTCTTTCCATATGGAAAAAAAAGTTTGCCATTGCAAAAGCACTCCTTTTTTGACTGCTTCAGCATTTAGAAACTTGATTAAACTTTAATTGGGCTTGCTTTTATAAAAGTATTAAAAGTCTGTTTGATGTTTGTTTTTTAATACACTGCTTCTCAAAATGTTTTTAAGGTGAAGTACTACTTAGTCTTTAAAAAAAATATATGGATAGTCAAACTCAAATCATAGTAATTTCTTGATAGTCTGTGTTCTCGAGGGTATTATTCAGGCTAGTTTTGAAGTACTGAACAGCCACACTGTATTTATGTGCATCATAGGAGAAATACACATTTGTAAACTCTCTTGGGCTGTAACTGAGTTGTAATAGATGTCTGTACAGCACATCATGCAGTGGGGCCCCAGTCTCTGTTGGGGTTTGTAGATTCTACTATGATAAAAAATAATAAAGGAGAATCTTCTTGTAAAGATAATTTAACCTCAGGGTGTTGCCTTTTTGTGCATGCACATATATATATATATGTATACACACACACATTCACACACACACAAACTCAGCTATTCAATTATTAACAGTTCAGCCAAAACTTTTGGTTTAATACCTACACAACCATTAGTTTCTCATTTGAAATAGAGAAATGTTAAAATTTATAAAAATATTCCAGATCTAATTTCCAAAAAAAGAAAAGTAAAGATGAAGTATAGGAACTAATTTTTAAAAATATTATTTATTTCTCGTATTCATATGATGGAAAATATTAATTAAGATATTCCCTAGTGATTTTCAGTATCTGGTAGAATTGGAGCAGTGCTTGAAATGTGATAATCTTGCAGAATGAATGAGTAATCATGAACAGTATTTAGCAAGTGAATTTTAAGTTTTAAAATGTAGCCACTTTTGTAAAGTCCTGCCAGAAAGCAAAAACAAAGAAGCAAAAAGTCCGTAATCTCAGATGAATCTGACACTAGCTAAAGCGAAGAAAGTTTGCTGATGGTTAGGACTACCTTCTGACAGCAACAAGGAAAGGGCCATTCATCCCGCAAGAGGGAGACAGTGAATGTGACTGCAGTTGAGGTGTTTGGCTGGCATGGAGTGGAAGCGGCGAAAGAGTAATAGGATTAGGGCTGTTCCTTCTTTAGGACTTTCCACCTTTCCGTTTGTGGTTGGAGGAAGATGAGAGCCAGCTCTTAGATCACTTGGGTTTTCAGAAGCCTCTGGCTCCTAAAATTAAACTTCATGGGTGTGGAGGACATCTTTTTGTTACATTTAGGTGCAAGCAAATAGAAGTAGTTTGTAGGTTCGCTGAAAAACAAATAATAGTTACACCCAAAGCTAATTTTGTGTTAAAGCAAAGTACATACTTTCTGAGCAAGTTCGGGTATAATATTCCAACCATACCAGCATAAAATTAGCTCTCTTTACAGCTATAGTTTTTCTTGATGCAAATATTATTTTACTCTTGGTTTAGACTCTGTGGAGAGAGCATGGTGGTTAGTCCTAAAAACTGTCCTGTGTTTATGCCCAGAAGCTGCCTGCCCAGTGTGTTACAGCCATGACTTCAAA
>VZTF01004516.1:61049-197284 GCA_013397755.1 Cnemophilus loriae | reverse complement strand
TTGGATGGGAGTGTTGATCTGCTGGAGGGCAGGAAGGGTCTGCAGAGGGATCTGGACAGGCTTGATCGATGGGACAAGCTTGAGGTTCAACAAGGCCAAGTGCCAGGTCCTGCACTTCAGTCACGACACCTCAGGTAGCACTACAATCTTCGGACAGAGTGGCTGGAAAGACGCTGGAGGTGCTGGTCAACAGTGGCTGAACGTGACCGAGTGTGTGCCCAGGTGGCCAAGAAGGCCAATGGCATCCTGGCCTGGATCAGTGATAGTGTGGCCAGCAGGACCAGGGCAGAGATTGTCCCCCTGTACTGGGTACTGGTGAGGCCACACCTCAAGTGCTGTGTCCAGCTCTGGGCCCCTCACTCCAAGAAAGACATTGAGGTGCTGGAGTGAGTCCAGAGAAGATCAGGGGAGCTGGGGAAGGGTCTGGAGCACAAGTCCTGTGAGGAGCAGCTGAGGGAGCAAGGGGTGTTCAACCTGGAAAAAAGGAGGCTCAGGGGTGACCTTATGACTCTCTCCAACTTTCTGAAAGGAGATTGAAGTGGGGTGGGGCTTAGCCTCTTCTCCCAGATAGTAAGTGAGAGGATGATAGAAAATGCCCTCAAAGTTGTGCCAGGGGAGGTTTAGACTGGATACTAGGAAAAATTTCTTTACCTAAGTGGTTGTCAAGCACCGGAGAAGTGGTCCATAAGTGGTGGACTTGACAGCGATAGGTTAGTGGTTGAACTCAATGATCTTAAAGGTCTTTTCCAACCTAAACAAGTCTATGATTCTATGATTTTTAAATTTATTTGAGAGTGCGCACAGTTTAAGTCAGCGTAGGTGGTCTCAGTAAAGCCATTTCAGATGCGGAAAAGGGGTAGTGTTTTCATTCCCTTGTGCTCTATGTACAGTATCATGGTTCAAGCTAAACTATTTCCAAAGTAATTGGAACACGAGGAAGTTGGTTACTAGCAAATTAATTCAACCCGCCTCCTGTTGTAAATCTTTTACTCTCTAGAGAGGATACATTTTGTTAAAAAAAAGAATTAAAAAATGTAAAATAGAGAAGTAAAGTAGAAATGTGTCATTCTATTATGTAATTAAGTAACTGACTTCATTTTGTGATAATACATTTGGGTGGTCTGTTCTTGAAACACTTGATTTGTTAGGAAACATTACCATTTCCGCAAGTAATCTCTAAGTCCTAAATATTTTGAAAAAAATTTGCATTGCGGTATTTCATCAGTGCATTACTCACCAGTTAAACACTCTAAACTGCTGTCGCTTGGCATTGGAGAGGGCTTCCAGGTTTTTTTCTATCAGCAAAAACTTCTGTAAATTATCGTATTGCTTGGCAGAGTGTAAAGAACAAATACTAGAAAACCAGATGATTTAAGAGAAAATAAATGGGAAGACTTGAATCTCATTTTAGTTTTCATTGGAAAAAGAAGTCTCTCTAGTTTACAAAACATATAAAGTTTGAAATTGCCTTCAGCCACAATGTTTGTTTAGGTGTGGTGACCCTTTTGTATCCTTCTTGTAGATTCCTCTCAATCAGCACAATTCTGATTGTCCCCACTGGACACTGAGGAGATTTAGTGGCTTGCTTGCTGCAATGAACCTCAATGATTTTGAGGTTAGGCATGCTGCCACTGAGACTAGCATCATTTTAACTGCCAGTGGTAGTAAGCTGCTGACTTTTTTGGATTAAAAAAAAGCGGTTCAAACATACTTAAATATTATGCTAATGTTCATAAAATCTAATAGGTTTAATAGCAGTACTACAACCAAAGCAATCCACCCCAAACCAATTTTTGTAGTCAGCTGACTGCCAAGTTCTCATTCTGTGCACCAATGTTTAAACTTTAGGTACCAGCAGGAAACAGCTAATGCACTAGATACTTCCTATAGTTTATAGTTGCTGAAGGGTCACTATTAAAGTGTTTCTGTGATGCAGTTGATGAAAGCAGTCTGTGATGATTTTTCCCAAGCCTGATTTGCAATACTGTTGCTTTGCTTTTCTGAATTCATAAACATCTGTAGAATCAATTTTTGCAAAAGAAGTATAATCATGGAAACCAAACTGGCCTTTTTAAAAATTATAAAGGAAAAGAGAAACAAAAATAAAGCCCGAATCAAATTATACTTATTTGCTTATAGTTTTTAAAATATCAACATTCTTCTCAGTTTATTTTCCATGTGGTTCCACTGCTATTAAGTTACAGGTTTGGTTATAAAGTAGAAATGGTGATTAGAGTTGAAGTAATCTGATGCTTGAGTTATTAGGAAATTTAGGACACTGTTACATTTCCTTCTTTGAGACATTAGGGAATCATTACACTATCATCCCTTTCTTCCAAACAAGAGTGAAGGCGGGATGTGAAATGAGAGCCCTTTGCTTCCCTCACTTTTACTTTGTGCACACTGCTATAGCAGCAGCCGAGCTGCATGGTGTGAGTAGTTAAATGGTGTGGCTGTGTCCTCAAAATAGGGATTTGGTCTCTTGCTCATTCGTCCTGAGCTCACACAGTAGAAATGACCTGACAAGAGCACTTAGAAACCTATGAAGAGATTATACATTTTGTTCACAGGTGGGATCTGTGCTCCAGAGAGAAGTCTCTCTAGGGAAAGAGCAAAATCCTCCCTTGTTGTGGCTCAGAGACATGCTGATGCCTCCTGCTAATGCTCAAGTTTCTGCAGACTGTCTAGACGGTTTCCATTCAGTAACTCTGCTTTTGTTTCTTAAGATGCACTGTGTCTGCAAAGACCGTGCTGATTGTCGACAAGAACATTCTCTGTGGCTTGATTAAGTCAAAGTGATCAAAAACTGTAGAGGCAGGTTTTCCCTATAAGGTTTGTCTCGAGTATGTAGTCATATGCCTTCAACAAGTTGTTCATCATCCTTGAAGTTAGGAATAAAGGTTTTGATTTAAATAGGAAGATTTGACAGTGCACAGCTCCTACTGTTCACAATAATTTTGCCTGTTCTCAGGGGAAAAGAATGCCAATGCTAGGATCTTGGTAACTCTTTAACTATATTATTTCTCAAGCCAGTACAACTTGAGTGCATACACTGTGCATTTACTGTTGTAGATCCTTGTTTAAGTGAACTATTTTCTAAAAAACAGAAACTCCCACAGTAAAACATCTGCTCCCACTCCAAAAATCCACTCAGACTGTGAATGGCTTTTGACCGATATCTCTGGGAGCTGGTAATAGATATCACCAGTTCAAGAAAATGTAGTTCTGTATTGGAGATAGGAGAAAAGTGAGAAATATTGATGCCTTGTAAAAAAAACGTTTTACTTTAGGTGCTGCAAACTCTTAACTTCATTTTTCTAAAATCCTGGACTCGTAGGTCACCAGGTACAGATACTTATTATAACTCCCTTTGGGAATGATACTATTAATTTTTCTTTGAAAATTTTTTTTTTTTTTTTACAATAACGGATATGTCTTCATAACTTTGTTCCCTTTTACCAAGAAAAGATAGTGGGTTTGTTGTAGCAAAGAAAGACCATCTATCTTACTGTCTTCAACTTGAAAATATAATTGCAACAGCCAAAATGAAAATGCAGCCAAGTCAGGTTTTGTGGGGAGAAGCCATAAGCTGTTTCAGAAGTTACCCCACAAAACACTGATTACTGGCCCTGAACTGCAGTGACATATCCAGCACTGCAAATGCTCCTCTTTATTTTTGGAGCAAAGTGAAATGTACTGGTTTAATCTGCTGATGAAGACAGTTTAAGCTAGCCTTTTCTTTAAGCTGACATATACTAAAGCAAATACAATTAACTGTTTTATCTTGCTCAAATGAGGGTGTATAATGACAGTAGAAGCATCTGCAGCACAGTAACTATCTACAGCTACACCTGTTGAGCAAGAAGATATCTCATTTTCCTTGGTTCCATTTATATCTGAGGTGTGAAAAAGAAAAGCACTTTGTACCTACATTAAGCGCTGTGCAAGAGTTGGGATATGTCATGTTCATACATTATAAACCTACATCCTTAAACATTTTGTTAATCTTCCCGTGATATCTTGGATCGCAATAAAATAGTGTCACTTACACAAATGTAAGATCCTTAGTCTTGTTTTGGATCATTCATAATAATTTTCTTTTTTTAATTCTAAAATACACATTATTAGTATTTTTAGCCTGTTTTAATTCCTTCATTTGTTTTAATCATAATCCATGTCATTGCACATGAAATGCTCCAAATATTTTTTTTTTCGTTGAGTTTTCCATGATTGTATAAGTAAGATAATTTTACTAACTTAATCAGTCTCCTGTTTGGGTCACTTACATTAGTGCTGCATAGAAATATTTATTTTTGGATCAGATAATTTTTATATTGCCATAGAGGTGTCTAAATGTGACTAGACGTGGAACAGCACTGTGCCCTGTGTCTTTAAACTGTACGGGCAGTAGTGCTTCCTAAGCAGTTGGTGACAAGGTTTTGTGACATGCTGAGCTGCAGCAGTGGCCACTTTGGTGACCTGAACATATGAAATAATGCACATCAGAGACTTGCAGGGCTGCTACATGAAGTTCAATCTCTCATTTTCACTCGGCACTTCTGTGGCTCTAGCAAAGCCGCTTCAATTGCTTGAGCTAGGATACCAGCCCTCCAACTGAGCGCTGCTCAGCCTGTGGGTGTGTGAGTACCGAGTGTGCCTGTTAGATGGAGGGTCAGCAGAGATGTGCTTGGGGAGAGAGGGTTCACTGGTGACTAGAAAGATATTGCAGCTGCAATGCCACGCTCTCACTCTCTTACCGCTTTTTGAAGTTGTATACTGAACACAGAAGAGTAAAACTGAGCTTCTTGTGTCCTTAAACCAGAATGGCTTCATGTCTACGAGCTCACTGGCATGCTGCTCAGAAATTAGTTTGAGCTGTGCAATATGCAGCACCTGAGTTAATCTGCAGGAAGGCAAATATGTCGAATAGATGAGTAGCAATGGGTTTCCATTGCTGCCCAATGCAGCAAAATGAAACGTGACTTCAAACGAAGCTTCTTAACTTAGCTGGATCTCGGCTAATGGCAGTAAGCACTGTTCTGTTATCTGCTTCTCTTTTTCACGGATAGACTGCTCTTAAGGCTTTGTCAAGTAGTTCAGTGGATGTTTGCCTTTGTTGTTCAAGAAAATGTGGAAAAATTAGTTTTGTTTGGGGAAAATATGTTCTGATCAATTATAAAACTCCAGCTGCAGACTGGTGCCTGGATACTGTTAAGCACCATATATGAAACAGCACTGTACCTCTCTAAAGGATTGTTTGTATACCCAGGCATGCAGCAAAGCATTAAGCAGACATGCAAGTAAATCTCTCCCATAAAAAAGATATTGTGTTATATTGTATATGACCTGTAGCCCAAGACACTTTTATGAACTGCTTATCCACTGCCATCCCAACCCTACTCCCCTGTCTGGTACCAGTACTCATTATAAATCATCAGTGTTTCTCTCTCTTAATATTTTCCTGCTCTGGTCAGGTTCTATTTTGTTATAATCCTTAATTTAATATTAAGAAAAAGATATTTTAAGAAGACTTTTTTTTTAAACTGGGTGATTTCCCTGATTTTAAGGATAGTTAAGGTAAGAGAAGTGCTGCAAACTGTCTGTCTGGAGTTACTAAATGGCCAAGAGGGTGTCTGTCTGGGTGATCTGTATTCAAATTGTGCCATCTTATCCTCATTATCTTTTTGTATAATTGTCTGGCAATTTTTCTGAAGGATTCCTTTAGGATAAATCATAACATGTGATTCCTGATATTTCAGGTTTGTCTCTGTGGCTTAAACCAGAAATTAAATTTGGTCCTTGAAGTCCTCTTGGGTCATTCTTTTTTGTACCATTATGAATTAAATCTCTTTCTCCATCTCCTTTTTTTTTTCCATCCTTGGATTGTTTGTTCACTGGAAAGAGCTGATGCCTGAAACTTAGAGGGGGTGTGTGTTCTCCAGGTTTTCGAAGTGTATTTGTGTTAACATTTTAATGTGTCTTTTTTTTTCTCATATAATTTAATGGCGGTGGCATTTTTAATCAGTTTTGAAGGACCATTCTGAGACAGCTTGTGAAATTTGAAAAATACCTCGAAAGGAGCTGTCTGACTAGGTCTGAGATACTCATTAACAAACATCCATAAATTTGTAGTTGCAGACTGGCTTCCTTGTTTACCATTTTTCTTTCATAAGGACAATGAGACATGACAGCTAGTCCCGGGGGATTACTGCACTTCTCGGCTGGTTGATGTCACTATGCCTTTAGACCTGCATCTTGCAGAGCAACCAGGGGAATCACTGATCTGCTGCAAATGTGCTACCTGTCACGTCTTATTGTCTTAAAACAGACTTGTCTGATTACTGAAATGAAGAAATATTTGTGCATGAGCATTTAAGCACATCTTAAAAAGACTGCCTCTGCTTCTGTAACAGATCCAACATTGAGATACAGTTTAAATTAAAAATGCAGGAAAAACGTTTTTAAAGACTTCATTTGTGAATCTGCATTTCTTTATTTGGGTGCTGGAAAAAACCACCAAACTGTGATTTGTAAGTAGACACAGGTCTTTCGCTCTAGCAGAAATCTTCTCATTACATGTTTTTTACTCAATATCTACTGAAAATTAAAATTCCACTGCTTGATCAGTAATTTTTAAAGGTGAAGTGAAAACCTAGTTTCAGACTTTCTCAAATATAATGTGTTTGCAGTAAAATTTGGTCAGAATTTTGTGTCTGGGTAAATGCAATTGCTTTTTTGGCCTTTATATTGATGTGCTTTGGTACATTTATTATGATTATTAAGTAAATACTGGGTTTGTGTTATAAATTCTTTGGTCTGATCTGGATGTCCCCAGATGCTTCTCAGTTGGCTGCTATGTTCTGGATTCTGGATTGACTTTTAAACTGATGTTTGGATCTGCTCAATGTGCCGCTTAAAATCTAATTGTCATTTTTGGACTAAAAGAGCAAGCAGAATTTTTCCCCGAAGGTTTGGCTGTGTTCATCATTCAGCCTTAAAACTGTTAAGCTTGCAAACAATTTGAACTTGATTATTCTTCTGCAGAGCTGTGTCCTCCAAACAAAAATTAATGGCAGAAACACTTTTGAATTTTTCTGGAAACAGAATTAGGCTCTTACAACCTCCTTCCATGTGCTCAACTTTCTGAATTTTCCTCAGGATTGGTATTGCTTGGGTATTTGCAATGATGCTTTGGTCTTCGAGCCACATGTCTGGTTAGTCCACCAGTATGACTCTACCAGTGAAGAGCAGGTTTAGCTACCTACACATGAGAATCCTTCCTGTGCCAGGAACCACCAGTGTGGAACCACCAACACAGACCACCCAGCAGCCCATCTCAGGAGGTGCAGCTGTAGACTTCTCATAGTAGAAGGGGATCAAAATTTCTTGTCTTCAAAGCTGGCTTCAGTTTGATTGGTAATTTGATGAACACATTACTTACTTGACTCAGAAATAATTTGCATCCTGCTCTGGCATACTGAGATTCATCAAGTTTCTTGTACTGGGAATTGTGAAGTTGCATATTTAATCACTCCAAATGCATTCTTGGTGCTGCTAACCATTTCAACATCACAGTCTCACTCTCTGTAGCTTCCATCAGCCTGGACACAGTTATTTGGGAAATGGTGTATTTTAATTGTCAGCTCCATGGATGTGGGAGGCTGTGGTACCTGTGCAGCTCGAGGAGGTGTATGTCAACCCCCCAGGGCCCTGTATTCAGGGACCCTGCTGTGACATGGTGTCCCATGCCAAGCCCCGAGTGCCCATCACATCTCTCCCCACCTGTCATTGGTCAGGTGCACTACGCACACCCTTTTACACAGAGACTTGTCTGTCACTGGCCCCTGTCAATTGAATTCTTTTGCAAGATTTGCAAATTCTGCATTATTCTTCCACAAGTACCTAGTACCCCTCCCAAATATTAAATGCTGGGTCACTGAAGTAGAAATAAAAAACCCTAAACCTCATGATTGAGATAAGAAGCAGGTACGTCTACAGGACTAGTTTCTGAATGTTTACTTCTGTTACTAATATAGTAATTAGTAAATTATTAATAATTAGTAAGATGACACACCCTAGTTGTCTGAGTTTGACAAATTTCAGGGAAGGTAGCACCCTTTGTCTGGAAAAGTGACATTGTAAGCCATTCCAGCTCCATCTTTAATTACATGAAACTGGCTTCTAACATGCGAAGATGTAATTGTGCAAAGACACAAAATATCTCCATAATTACCAGTTTTATGAAGTACTTGAAAATGGTGAGAGGAAGCATATTGCAAATCTCTAAAAATAAATAGTTTGTAAAGTCATAATCATTATAAAACAGATTTACTCGAGGAGACAGTATTACACATGTTACGAGTAGTCTGTCACTTACAGAGTGTAGTACATATGTGACTTGGAAAAGCAAGCCAGTAAGAGCTGTATTAATGAATTTTATTTCTGTTCTGTCATTTTAATGGATTAACAAAATGCAAAAATTAGAAAGGAATTCATAATATTTAAAAAAAATTAATCCTGAGGACATGTTTTTTAAAGAAAGCTTAGTTTTTGGAAACATGAACCTATTTGTATTTTGTGAAAACAAAGCAGAAGAATCCCCTTCATCAATAGGTAATCTCTCATTTTGGCCACCCCACCAATTGTTGTTTTACTTTTTCTTTCATTATTTTTAAACTAATTTCTATTACTGGCTGTGTTGGAAAACTACTAAAAAAACTACTATCATTTTCCAGATAATGTTTGTAACTTTTTGGCATATGTTTCTTCTTTCAAACCCCTTAGGATAATCCACAGCTCCACAAAAACATGAGTCAAATACATTACAAATTTCCCTCAGAGAATCTACATCTTTTCCAGCTGTTTGGATAGTCTGTCTAAAACCTGACCAGACCTCTCATCTCCCAGTATTGTTTTGGGCTTTTATTTTTTTGACTTTGATTTGTTCAATGTCATAATTTCTAAACCGAGCCAATAATTTCAGTCTCTTTGCTTTTCTTTAAAATACTTACACTGGACAATAGAATGATCTTTTATCCAAAGAAAATTGCGTTGTTTTCAACTATTTCTATTTACAAGTGCAAAATTTCTTACCCATGTCAATGAACCCCCTTTTAAAATCCTCCCTAAGTAGTTTCATATATTATTTATGGATTAAAATATATCTCAGCCATATTCCTAAATAGACTTCCACTTGTTCTAATTGGTTTCAGACAGGTGAACAGAAATTATGAAGGCCATATAAAGCTCTTGGTAGATGTTCCATTTTAAATATGGTTCTGGCAGCTGGGTAACTTGGTTTTTTTTAATCAAAAAGTGGAAAAAATATCCATTTGTAATCATTCCAGTTAATTCCTTGTGTATTTTGCCTGGCAAGGTAGTATAAATCTAATTGTAATGGTGTTAAAAGATTGGCAAGCTACATAGTAATCAGCCTAAGGTGGGAATTGGGCCTCAGAAGTTTTCCATCTCTATTAGCAAAAAGAAGCTTATCCCCCAGCCTCTGTACCCATGATCATTTGTTGTCTTCTAACCTTTAACACGCCTTCAGTGATGATGGAGAAAGAGAATTATGTTAAGACAATCCAGAGTCTGACCAGTTAATATCTGTGAACAATAATATTTCCTGCTCTACTTTTAATTTGTTGCTTGCAAGGGGAAGAAAGCAAAGGAGTTCATAACCATAGTAACACTATGTCCCAAATCTCACAATGTATTAGATCATACTTGTAAAGTGCTGTGTTATATACAATAGCCAGCAAACAGGAAAGTGTTTGTCACTTGATTTGCCCAGGTCTCTCTCAATAGAGGCACTGATTGTGTGTTTCTGTGCATGATGATGGACGTCAGCTGCTGGTTCCTCATGAACATGGGGACTAACACAATAATGGCTCTTTGACGTTATCAGCCGTAAACTGCTCTGGCATTCAGCAAGCTGAGTGGCTTGGAGCTGTAGGACATGGTGCTGCTCTGCTGGCAGCCCTTCTGAGGATCCCAGCCCTTTGCCTGGTCCAACTCTGAAGGCATTTAGCTGTTCTATCCCTGCTGGGTCACTGCTGATATGTGGCAATGGTCTTTGGCTTTCACCTTCCTTCGCCTTCCTCTTCCCGATCTCTGGCTGCTGATCCTCTTCTACAGAGAGGATCAGCAGAGAAAATTTGTCCAATTACCCCACCTCACTCTGCTCACTCTGTTTGCCTTGCTGCTCCAGGATTCCCTGACGCTGTCCCTGCTGCAAGTTAGCATTCATAACATAACCCATGTGGTTGCTCACTACTTCCATATCATCTTTAGGCTTAAAATTTTGCAAAAAAATAGTTTAAAAAGTATACTACTGATGTTGGAGCTAGCCCAAGCAACTCTAACTGAACTATTTAAGCAAATAATTGCTCAAGCAGTTATGCCAGCATATTGTAAGGAGAGAAAACCTCTTGACATGCCAGAGAAGAAGCTGGCAGGTGGCAGTGACAGCCGAGTTAACGAATCAGTCTTCTCGTGGAGCTCAGCTACAGGCAGCACTGTCAGCACAGGCACTGCCCAGCACATGGCACTGGGCTGCCTTCTGCAGTCCCCAGCCCCACAGTGTGCTCTGTAGCTGTGTGCTGCTATGTTCAGCCACAGTTTGCTATGCTTGGAAGGTCAGCAGTTTCTAGTTTTTATCCATTGTCTTTCAGATATGTTTAAAGAGTTGGCACCTGTGGACTCGCCTCCCAAATAAACAAACCTGCAAAAAAACCATAACGCAAAACTTCAGTGGAAAAAGGTCTGGCAAACTGTAATGAATCCTTTCCCTCGCGTCCCTCATCTACACATAACACACTTGCTTTTCTGTCATCTATAGGTGACTCAGCAAATTTGGGAGTGAGTTTAAGAACTGCCTAGGTGACTCTCTGTAGTACCTATGTTCTCTGAGCTGTCCTATATACCATAATTTAAATATGCTGCACATTGAGCTGTGTGTGTATAGTTTGAGTTGGAGATGTGAAAGAAAAGGTAATTTTTTGAAAGAAAAGCTGTTTTGGAGAGAGTGTTTTTGCATTGCTATTGAGCCTGAGATAAGTATGGTCAGCAAGCCTGGACACAGTGAACTTCACTACTTCTGCTAGAAGATGTTGCATGCAGATATCCTCATGATACTCTTTGCATGTGTGTAGAATTATATGTAGATATAGTGGATATTCTGTTTCTAAGCTGAAATGTAGAATGAGTTTTGTGTACAGTGAGAATTTGAACCTACTTGTCAACCCCCAAATTATGCTAGTGACTATTCTATGAATTTAAAATGTCTAAGAAAATTTTATTTATTGCTATTCCTGAGGAAGAGATCAGAGTGTGGACATCTTCCTGCTTTTAAGAAAGTGAGTGCTTGATAGTTGGTAAGACTTTGAACTAAAAAAAAAAACTGTGTTGCCTGTTTCACAGAATAGGTGTTCTCTGGCTGTTTGAGCTGTGAGGAGCTATTTACTAGAGTCTTCAGCATTTTCAGCATTGATGGTGAAAACATTCTTGTTTTGTGAATCTAACTGATTTACTGGGATATTAGTTATTATTAATCTCTCTCATTATGAAGACTGCAGTTAGCTTCTGGCAGTATGCAGAATTGACTTTTGTCACATGTTTCTAATTTCTGAAAATTAATGTTTTTAAGATAAACATGGAAAAAAAACCCCACTCTGGACACTTCATTAACAGGAAAGTAGTTGAAGTTCTGCCATAAACACTTATGAAAAACTGTATAATACTGTTTGGCCCCACATAATTTCCTAGGGAATTCAGATCCTTGAATAAGTAATACTAATTTTATAATATTCTGTGACAGAGAATGCTTGTTATGTAAACATAGTTACTAAAGATACTAGAACAGATGTGTTTAATACTATGAATTGATCTTACTTGAGCATAAAAGTGACTGAAGTCTCTTTGAATACTTTTTAATACACCTAAAGCTTATGCCAAAAAGCAGAATTTATCTGAACCTTTGACCTTTATTAAGTCTTTTTGTCTTGAGTATGCATTTCTGAGCTTTGTCTCAAGTTGCAAGCTGCTTGCTTTAGAAAATTAGCCCATAAGCTTTTCTTAACATATAATTGAGTCTTGTTTCCAGTAAGAAGAACAATAATGCTAGGTGAGCAAGATACTAAACACTTGAGGTGATATGTTTCTTATGACATCTTGAAAGAAACCTGGATTCTCATATTTTCAATGTGTCATGCTCTGTTCTGCAAAACACATTCTTAAAGAAATTGCTGGTGTTATGGCAATTGCCATGAGGAGCAGGAAAAATTGTTAGTGTTACTCTTGTTAATGAGTAATTGCCTTCCCTCCTGTTAGAAGAATGATGGTGCTGTCGAAGAATCAGTACAGGACTTTGTTCTCCCCTACACCCACAAAGTCTTCAGATTGTAACTACTGGATAGTTCCTTATCTTTTTTTGTGTATTTTGGAGGGGTCATTATTGCTACTGTAGGATTTTGAGCTTGCCTGTGTTTACATAGCCACATCCTCTTGGTTAATGGCTGTTATCTTTGACAACAGCATCTGACTGATTTTAAAGATGAAATAAAAATCTACGTTTCCAGCAGAAACTTCTTTTGATTCCTAGGACCTAGAAGGAAGTAGATTAGGGCTTAAACAATATTAAATATCTTTTGGATTATTAAATATTAAAACCAACAGCAGTCTACATTTTACCAGTCTTAATATTTTTATAAGTATTATAATACAATACTGTCAACTATTTTGTTAATGAGACTATTTAATAGGTTAATTAGGCAACTAGGAAACCTTTTCTAGCCATGTCAGTGTGTGCTCTAACAATAGTGTGTTTGTGGTGTCTGGGTTAATAGTAACTGTAAACATGCTAGTGGCAGATGTCTTTTTGGTTGGGTTGTTGTACCTACTGCATACTAGTTCTTCATCCAGCTTGACTGCTGTATTTGGGTACTGTGGTCAGGAAACTTGAGTGGCTTTGGTCTTGAAAAAACCTTGAAAAAGTCTGCCAAATTATTATGTTGAAAAGTTTTTGTTTACAAAAGAAAGAAATCTTTTGTTGAAACTGAAATATGTTGTGTGAACTTGTCAGTTTAGTGGTACAGCTCTAAAAAAGCCCAGAATTTTGCTTTATTTTATGTTGAAAAGATTGTTCTCTGCAGTAAAGTAATACAGAAGATGAAACAAAAGTATTCAAATAACAGTTGAAATTTTGAACTTCAAAACTAAAAAGAACCTGTATCTAGCAACTTTTTCCAGCCAGTAGGGAATGTTTGTTTTTGTTTTTTTTTTTTGTAGCCAAGACTCCCACAATCTCAGTTTTTGAAATAATCGCTATAAAATGTCCAAATATTGTAACTAAGTAAAAAAACCAGAAATTTCTAGCTTCTGACAATACTATTGTAAGTTTTTTTATTTTCCTACTGTTGTACACTAAATAAGACATGATCTTTGTGGACTAAAATCTATTGAATGATGAATACAATTTTGTTTGCTTCTCTGAACCCAAATGTGACAGAAGATTTAATACAGAAGGTATGATAGTGAAGTTCTCAGGTTCTGCACAGGAGCTCATGGCAAGCAGAATTGAATAGCTGAGGTCGTGGAAGAACCACTTATTGTTTGAACACCTTTTTTTTCTGTACAATCCACTGAGAGAACAATATGAGTTTCAGATGAATTCACTTAAGAGAGTTGGGTTCTGGGGTACCAAACCAGTTATGAATCTCAGTGCTCCCTCTATTACCAGTATTTAATTCTGAATTAGAAATTAATTCAGCCTTTGAAGTGCCTCAATGCCTTAGAAAATCATAGCAAGATGGATTTTTTCCTTCAAATTTTCTACTGCCTGGAACAGGATTTTAAATTTTTGTCCCAGGAATGTGGTGTGAACTCTCATTATTAAAATACGTGATTCTTTGTTATTGTCATGTCACAAGTGAGATTTTGCTTTAAAATAAATATCCTTTGAGGAATTGTTTTTAAATCTGGTTTCCTAAGAAAACAAAACTCATATGATGGTGTTTTCTGCATGTGTGAGCCTGCCCGTGTGCCCTACTAGCAATAACGTTTGACTGTTGTCCAACTTCAACATCTCTGAGCAGTCTTCTGAAAAACAAGTTCACCTCGATAACAAAGAATCAGTGCAGGACACAGAAAACCAAGTTTTACTCTTTCAGCTGCTTATGGAAACACTTGATTCATATGTAACATATGGGTTTAATTTGTTTCTTTTCCAAGTTGGGAAAGGTTCTTTTTAAACTCAGCCTTGCATGACTTTGTCTTGGTCCAGACTGGTTTGTTTTCATGAGGAGTTGTGAGATGACAGTTTTAGTTCTCATACAGGTGAGCAAGCCAGGAGATCTGGCCCTGTTTTACACAGACTGTATGGATGCTGTTTCCAGTTTCTCTGTGTGATGTGGCTTGAAAGTGTGGAACCTGGTCTGATATTACTGACCATATCAGCTCTTCTTTTTATTTCAAAAAGGTATTTTAGATTTTCTGTAATTTATTTGAGGGTGTGTTAGATGAAATTGTGAGCATGACTGTCTGCTGCCCAGCATGACTAGCAAACCATTGATGTTTCCATCCTTGCCAGCCCAGTTATCCATGGAATCCTAGAATTACAGAATAAGTTGTCTTAGAAGGGACTCGTTGGGATTGCCTTGTCCAACTGCTGGCCCTGCACAGGACCATCCCCAAGAATGGTACCATGTGCCTGAGAACATTGTCCAAAGACTTCTTGAACTCTGTCCCGCTTGGTGCTGTGAGCACTTCTCTGGGGAGCCTGTTCCAGTGCCCAGCCACCCTCTGGGTGAAGAACCTTTTCCTGATATCCAGCCTAAACTTCCCCTGACACAGCTTCAGGCCATTCCCTTGAGTCCTGTCACCGGTCACAGAGAGATCAGTGCCTGCCCCTCCTCTTCCTCTCACAAGGAAGTTGTAGCTGCAGTGAGGTCTCTCCTCAGTCTCTTGTTCTCCAGGCTGAACAGACCAAGTGCCCTCAGTCACTCCTCATACGGCTTCCCCTCAAGGCTCTTCACCATCTTTGTTACCCTCTTTTGGACATTGTCTATAGCTTAATGTCTTTTTTATATTGTGGTGCCCGAAACTGCACACAGGACTCAAGGTGAGGCTGCGCCAGCTTAGAGCAGAGCAGGCCGTACCTGCCTCCAAGCTTTAACTAGAAGCTGAACAGAGGAGAGATGCATTTCTCCTTTGAACTATGCTTACTTTTTGCTTTCAGTTCAGTGTATGCCCTGCATGGGTCCTAGGGAAGTTGGAGGGGCTCTGCTGCTCCTACATAGTTGTTACTTGCCAGTTTTTGTCTTGTTTTTGTAACAATTTTATCCCTGCTGTCCTGATCTTCCACTTTGACAAGGGTAATATTTCCCATGTGCCCCTGCCCTCCCCAGGGGCAAGTGCAGAGCTCCCAGAGATCTCACTAGTGAGAGCCAGGGAGTTGCAGTACATTCCCTCTCCTGTGTGCCTGCTCTTGACCTGCTGTATTTTCTCACTCATCTTTGCCTCAGGCCATGGACTTTCCTTAAAAAGGAAGCACTTGTGTCATTATGTGGATGCTATTTTAATCTGCTACTTGAAACATAAAGGAATGATCATTCTGAGTTAGGTTTTTAGCCTTCCCAAAAATAAATTTTCTGTCTTCGAAAATCAAAAAATATTTCTTTTATTAGAAATACATAGCTTTGTGCATTGCTAAACTGTCAGCAAAAAATAGGAGTAGAACTTCTAGACTTAGTAATGTCCTGAAACTTCTATTTGCCAAATTATCAAATAGTACTTGTTCAATCATTTATTTTGATTTTTTACATTGAAGTAGTGTAGAGTTGTTACTACTAGTATCTGTAATGAGAGTTTAGGGAAAATTTATTCCTTATCATTCAAATCTGCAGTACAGCAAAGAGTTGATCAGGTCCTGGTGGCCCTTCATCTCTTTTTCTGCTCCTTTCATTTCTAACTACTTGACATGAATGATAACGAGATTGGTAAAAGCTTCCTGATGAAATTTTTGTTGTTTGACTCTTACTTTGAGGATGTGCTTCCAAGATACTGTTGTTCAGCATAAAGTAGTCTTTTTCTTTTAAACATATGCTGCAGGACAAACTCTGAATCCAGGCTGCACTTAGCACCTTGATGTCAGGCGTGTTCTGTTTGGTTTGGTTTTGTTAGTTTTCCACCACAGCTAAAACACCAATGTTTTGTCTAGTAAGAAATGTGCTATGAGCTTCTGCAGGAAAAAGTATGTCTTGTTTTGTTTATGCAGATAGGTTTTATGGATTATTTCCTCCTTTATCTACCATCTGTTGTTGACTCCTGTTCTCTCTGTAGGTTCTTCCCACCCAACTCTCCCAAATATTTCCTTCTTTTAGCAAATACATCACGTAGCTCTTTTTTTGTGTGACCCTGAAGAATCCAGTCAGTTGTTCAGTGTATCTGCCGCTTAGATAAAAAAATGCCTGAAATTCAGTGATTAGAGTTTTTTGAAAATAACTGTGTTGCTTTAGAGCCCTGACTAATAACCTCTGAGTGCGTAATGTCTCCTCCTGGAACTGAAAGTGATTTTTGTTTTTCAAGAATCAAAATAAGATGTCCACAGAAGAAAGCGGGAAGAGTTGTATGGTCATTAACAAAAGGAAAGTTGCTGACATCGGAACTCATTTCTGAGTTACAAAGAACTAAATGAAAAGTAAAGTCTTAATACCTCTGGCTTTGCTCATTTAACTTAGAACTTGGGCTACATATTTTGAAGGCAGACAGATAAATTTAAAAAAATACGTGGTTGTGCATGGCATGAAATAATTGAGAATTTTATTTCCCTCCTTTTTTCATTGTGTCATTTAAAAAGTTCAGTTTTAAACATAATATTAAGCATAGATTAACAGGTATTTCACACTACTGGAAACAAAAAAAATACAAATTTGATAAATCTGTAGTTACAAAACCTAAACTGACCATTTCAATGTCATTTCATTCATTCCAGTTCATTGTACTAAACCATAGGAAAAAAAAAAGTTTGTTTTGATTGACGTCTTCACATATTGATAGCTTGGATAGCTCTGACATAAATTTAACTCTGGCATTAACAGGAGTGAAAAATGTGTTAAACTTTCCACCCTGTTAAATCAAATGTGCTTTTTGATTCTTACGTCTAGGTTATACTTTTTTCATTATAGCTGTATCCTGTACAGAAATTCTGGTAAAATAGTCATATCTAAGTATTGGTTCGGACAAGGAATAGATACAGATTGTGAGAGAAATGCCTTAGAAATTGCATGTGATGTTTTATTTCAATAGCATGGAGGTTGAGCATACCTTAATTTACTCTTAGCACAGGTGAGTGATTATGTTGCTTGTCAAAGAAGCATAATTATGAGAGGAGTAAGTCTTAAATTGGAATGGTGAAGTATTTTTGATCAAATTGCAAAGAAGTAACATAAAGGAGGACTGTTTTGTGAAATGACAGTGGTATCCTCTAATACCTGTGTCAGTACATCTCAATCAACTCAAACCATTTTAGTGTTAGTCTGCTGTACATACTAGAAGAGGGTGGTTTAAATTTAAATTTGATCTAATTACAACTGTGATGACAAAGTTCTTTGTTTGAATGGTTTTACATCAGATGGTTATGTCCCCTTGCCTTCTGGAATGATATAGAAGGCATTCTGCTCAAGATATTGAGATTCAAGTAGTCAAATTGGCATGAAAATTTTGAATATTGAGCAAAAGTCAGGGTGAGGTTTAGCTACCATCACAGTACAAAGCTGAACTTGCGGGTCTGGTGTTTGTTCCATGGTTTAAGGACACCTGCAAATCCCTCTCTGTGGAGTGTGCTGGTGGACTGGTGCCTGATGAGTTGGTTGTTCTTGCAGGTGGTACAAGATCTGCCATGTCAAAGCAGGGGGTTATGCAGCCATAGTCATCAAATATAGCTGAAGTTTACCAAAGGCATATAAACAGACTGGTAAAAGATCAACCCTGCATCGATAAAGACAAAATGTTAACGAATGCGTGCAGTCTGAATAGGTGTATAATATGCCAGGAATTACTCCTATTTTTAAGCTATACTATGACTTTTTGAGTATTCAGGTGTTTCAAAATAACAGAGCATTACAACTCTAACAGATGAGCATAGACAACTTTTTATGACTAACACTTCATTTGTTAGCAAATTATCTTTCCAACTTGCTAGGTCAGCGTCTGCAATCACCGAGGACTGTTTGAGGGAACTTTCTATTTTTTACAAGAAGGAATGTATATAAACACAAAGGGCCAATCTGGGCCAACTACTAGTTGGTTTACATCCCCTGAGACCTTCCTATGAACTCCATGTGGCAGGAACTTCTGCTGAAGTAGTGCATGAATAAAATCTCAAGTTACTACTTTTTGGATCCACTGTTGAGTGAATGACAGCAAAAGGCAAACAATGCCAACAAGAGAAAAGTAAAAAAAAAATTCCACTGACTACCATTTTCTTTTGTCCATGTGTCTTCAATCAGGTTTAGACAAGCTTAAGCATCATTTTTTCCTCACAAATTCACTTGTAGTGAGGCAGGTAGAGGCAAGCAGAATTACTGAGTTGAGAGGACTCCTAAAATGTCTTTGATGCAAGATACCGTCTACTTACCAAGAGGGTTTGATTTAAGCAAATTAATTCCCCTCACATAATGGAAAAAATCAAACAGTGATTAAAAAAGCAGGACCCTACTGCTCTTGCCACCCTTATAAAATCGGTAAGCAGTTCAAGGAGGTGAAGTCAGTGGTGATTGTCCAAAAGTCAAGACCAGGCAGGTGATGTGAGTGGCTTTTTTGTTCACTTTTCTTGTGAAAACTACAGCAATATTCTTGATGGAACAAAAAGAAAAAAAAAAGATTCTTTGAGACAGCTGGTATAGATGATGTTTTGGAGAAAAATGTAGAAATCAGAGGCATTAGAGAAGATCAAATGCATTTGACCATGCTTCAGAGGTAGTGAAAATATTTAGATGACAGAGATATGGCAAGACAGAGACCTGGAAGAGAAGTTTCTTCTGAACAATTCTTTTTATATGAGGATGAAAAAACCTCTTGGGGTATTTCCACTTCCTTTAGCAAACAAGCCTGTTACTCTGCTAGCAGAATAAAAGTCACACCTAAGTACAAGGTAGGACTTGCACAAATAGCTGCTCTTTATCAAAGTGATGCTGACCATCCAGTTATCTTGAAGTGACTGTTAGAGCTGTAAAATCTTACAAGTTTTCCCCAAAACCTCCCAGTAACTCTACTTTCTCTCTCCCGATATGAACAAGAAGAATCTGAAATTTTATCAGTTGTCAAAAATGAATCCAATTAAGTCTTAAGGCCTTCAGAAGCAACACCTTTGAGCAATGTGATCTAGTAGAAGGTGTTCCTGCCTATTGCAGGAGGGTTGGAGCAAGATGATCTTTAAGGTCCCTTCCAAATTAAGCTTTTCTATTATTCTGTGATCTGTTGTTTAATATTTTATCAAAACAGTACAAAATAGTATATATCATAAGTATGAGGATTTATAGGTAGTGTGATTACCAGGTTAGGTGGAGGTATGGACTGTTGAGAGCTTGTCTCTCTGACTAGGTGTAGGCATCTATTCTCATCCTGTAGTTTTTTTCAATCACAAACATAAAGGTCAGACAATGCAACCGATATTTCCTAAGAGATTTTTAATTGCTGCTTATGACAACTTGGAGATCTAAGCCTGAAACAGGCAAGCTTTTGTGCCTCAAGCTGACTTAATAAGGAAATCTTAATGCTTTTCCAGATCAGGATGCAGCTTTGATTTCATTAATAGTATATCCCCATCTGACATCCTGGTTCTATTGTTTTGCCTGATTACCCTCACGTCATCAGCATTTTATTAAATAATTTTTTTGGAAAGAACTTCTTGTTAGTGCACAATGCAATATATATAATCATCAAATATATTATGTTGCATAATTTTATTGCATATTATGATATTTGAGAGTGGAACATTTTGCAAATTTAATTTCTTCCATTAAACAATAACATGGCTTGTGATATTCCATTAGGTTTGCAGTTCAACCATATAAACCACAGCTGTATTAAATGAACGTAGCACTTCCACTTCCACAGCACCTTCTATGCAAGTTAGGTGGTTGTTTTTGTAGGCTATTATGATATGTAAAGAGGCATCTGCTTCAGTATTTTGCCTTCGTGCTTAATTTTTTTACTTTTTTAGGCTTAAACCAGACCTTTTATATTGCTTTAATGTATTTTTTACATGCATTATAAGCACACCCACACATGCATCAGTTCAAGATTCCAGCAAGGCAGCTGATTTTAAAAAATGTTGTTAAACAAGTTGAAACTGGTTGGCACATATCTGAAGAAAGAAATCAAATAAAACTGGCAACTAAAGAGAAAGGGAAGTTGATATTGGCACATCATCACAGAGGTCTGTAGGTAAAACATATGCAAAAGCCCTTAAAATGTAGCTCTGCTTTGAAAAGTGGCTATGTAAAATGTCACCTTATTCAACAGATCTATTCCTTGTATGTACTCAGTGTTGCATCCGCTTGCCTTATAATAAAATACATATTTTTATTTCAATTTCTTTTCCTATTAACTCCACAGTGTCAATACAAACCTAGCTTGCATTTTGACATTTGTGCTACCAAAGGTCAGTCACTTGACACAGTTTGCAAAGGACTCTGCAAAGTACAAGTTCTCTGTTGGATGAGCAGCAATAAAAGATCACACTTAAGCTGTCAAATTCCAGGCTGAGTTTGAATTAGTGGTACCTTGAACTTCATGTATCCCATTTTATGTTTTTTAATTTACATTATCCCAGTCCCTTTGATAGAAATGCTCAGATTGAAATTTTAGTTTCATTGGGCTAGTATTTCATGAAAAAGCATAGAAAATGAATTCTCGAAATTTAAGCTCATGATTGCAAATGGAGTGAATCTGGTCTGAAGAGAATGGCACAGGGAGAAGGAGCCATTCAGCTGTTTCTGGAATTGCTTTCTACACCAGAAAAATACTTTCAGGTACAACTGGTAGAAGTACTGCCCATTTTATAGCCTTGCTGTTCGTCTTTCCTTCTTTTTTAAGGTTTAATTTTGTAGTATTGAAATTAAGTTTTCAGTCTTGTCCTTTTCCCTTAAGTGTAAAGTTGCTTAGAAGATTTTTTTCTTCCTAATTATAATTTTGCAGGATTCATTTTGTCAAGGCAAGGGGTTTTTTCCTGTCCTTTTATCATGACAGACACTTCATTAGGCATGCTGAAAATATAATTATGCTTGATCATGTACTTCTTGAACCCCTGAACATAGTGCAGATATTAATTTGTGTATCTACTTGTCTGTGTGCTTCCTTAAGTTTCTTACCCTTACTAGATGTAAAGTAGCATTGAAATATGCAAATAAATGAGACGTATCTAACTATGTGTTAGTCAGAACTCTTAAAATCTGATTATCAGTGTTATTTGTAAATATGATTACCTGTCCTCTAGTCAACCTGTGTTTCTTTTGCAACTTCCATTTCTTTTATCTGCCCTTGTATGGTAGTGCTTTCCTTTTAAACTATATGAAAGAAGAGAAAAACATGTCGAGAACTGACAGAGATATGAAGAATTTCAAGCTGGACAGCTGACAGAAGTGTTATTACAGCAGTTTGATAAGCTCAGAGCTTAAAACTTGAGGGTACAATACTGCCTAAGTATCAACATCGCTATTTTCAATCCTGATCAGGAAATGGGATGTTGCAAGAATTTTGAGTTGCTTGATGTGAATAAAAAAGGGTTGGGTATTTTATCACAAAGAAATTTTTTTGAACAGTCTTACAGTATGTGGGCATTGACACATTGGCTGACACAATGCAAACACACTTAGCTGATGTCACAGCCTCTGATAGGATCACAAAAGTGTTCAAAATTGCGTGGAGAGTGTTAGAAAGGCTGAAGAATTTATTTTGTGGTATTCTAAAAAAAGCTAAAACTCAACCAGGATTGCTGGGGTTTTCTTGGTGTTGCAAATCTATATGTTGTGGTGGTGTGACAAACACTGTTGTTCTCATATTTCTGGTTTTTATTTTTGGGACCCTGGAAGCATACCTCATATTTGGCTCTGGGGGTGATTGTGTGAACACATGAACTAAAGGCCACGTACTTCCACCAAGCCTGAGATACGCTGCAGTGAAGCAATTGTTTGCTCAGCATAGGACATCAGCTGAGCTCACAGTGGGCAGTTTTCTGGTGATCCAAGACTGCATTTCAGCAATGGAAGGGAGCCATCTGCATGCAGAACACTGTTTTCAGATACGCCTTTTATCCTAGTTGGCTTTCCTTCGCAGCTCAAAGAAGGTCTTCTAGTCCATGTGTGCGTGCTGAAAGAGGCCTCCACAAGTTCATCTCTCTCTTTCCTGCGCTTGTCATACAATAGCAGTTTGTTTGGGAAACTATATGGATCAGGCTAAGTACTTTGGGATAAAGGTACAGGTTTTTCATATACACAGCACATACTTTAAATGTATTTTCTGATCTGGCTTTCTGCTTATGTAGAGAATACCCCAGGGGATTCATGATAGTCATGGGGTTTTTCTCCTCCTTTCAAACAAAAAAGTAAATCTGGTGAAAATTTTCTGATCTGGTGGTTGTTACCATGGCAACCTGAAATATGGTTTTCTCTGTTTGTACTATAAGCTGACTTGAGATGCTAACATTAGCTGAAATACTTTGCTTCCATTTCCTTTTCAGTTTCTCTTACAGCATTCCCATGCCTAGCACTTCTAGATGGTATCTCATTGTACCTCTTAGAAACTGGAGTGCAGCACACTGCCTTTATCTCCAGTTGTCTGAATCATCAGGAATGGACCAGTTACAAGTCATTGCAGTGATTACATGAAATGCCACCTGAAATGCCTTGTGTGTGTTACACAGATTGTAAAATTGAGTGATCTGATGGTCCCTCTGAACCTTAAATCTGTGGACTGCAGTCTTACTCTGCACGTCAACATTTTAGGAGTTTTATGTATTTAGTTGAGTAATATTGAAAGTCTGGCATGTCTTATTTTGATAATGCTGGACTTTCATTGGTCTCAAAGAGAAAATGTCGCACACGGTTTTTGGGGGAATTTTATTTTTTCATTGTAATGTAGGATCTGTCATGGCTGTGCCAAAAATCTGTTGATGTAATTTCTCTTGCCAGTGCTTTGAATCAGGGATGGGGGAAAACTCAAAATAAAAACATATGTCATAGAATTTAGGATTTAGATCTAAATGCCAGTTTCGCATGTTGGCCATAGGTATTACTGGGCTGAAGAAAAGAAATTTACACCCACTACCTTGAGTTAGTGTGACATGTATTTTTCAATCAAGATACCGTATTAGCAGATAAAGGGTTATTCTGTACTGTTATGTCCATTTTAGAGCCCTAGAAAGTGATTTGGCAAAACACTCCCCTGTAAAGAATCAGGGGTGATGATTATGTTTTTTCTGGTCATTATAAATGGATCATACTGATTTTCTAGCTACTTCCATCTCTTCCCCAAAAAAATAACCAAAACTGATAGCAGTAAATTATCTTGAGCTGCACTAAAGTAAGTAGTTCTGTTAATAATTACTGCAGATTTTTTTCTTCCAATCTGATATTTGGAAACTGGTTTCTCATTTGTACTTTTGCTTTGAATAGAGAATGGCTTCAGCAGAAAGAGAGAAGGGTACTGTGTTGGGTCCAAGTATGTAGTAGCTTAAGTAAAGCTTACAAAGGTCTAAAGTAACTGCCAGGCATTTAAATTGGAAAATACCCATTGCATGTAGAAGTTAAAAAACGAAAAGATAGTACTCTGCAGCTCCTGAGAATATGCACAATTCTAACATTTCTATTAGTGCTAGACTTGATGGTATAATTTTTAGCTCTTTTTAGTTTAATTCTGTCTGTTCCATTCAGCATCACAATCAGGAATAGTTAGTTACCATCCAGAACTGACTCCGAAAGTGTCTGAAGAAAGTCAGCTCTCTATTTAGAGTTTATCTGTATTCCCATATGATAGAGAGCCCAGATGATGTTCTTAACTAAACCTGGCAGTTTTTCCAACAGGAATGGGGGATGCCTTAAAAATATATATTATCATTATCAAAACTAAATAACGCTTTGAATCTTATAAAACAGCTGCTGTGAGTCAGCTCCTAATTTGAAGGAAATTCAAAGTGTGGTAGTAATATTCAGAGCTAGAAGTCCTTTCATGTCAGCAATGTTTTATGTCCTGAAACTGCTTTTGCTTTGATATTGTGGGCAGACAAGCTCTTTCAGTATGTGTGTACTCTTGTGTATATTAACTTTAGCTTCTGCAGCTTCTTTCACTCTGTTCTTTGTTGATTCCCTTGACACTTTGTGAAGTTCCTATCTCATTCCCAGCTGCATTATTTGAATGCGGGTCTCCTTCCTCCATTCTTGCTTAAGTGCCCTAGGAGGTCTGTAGACTACTGATCTTACTTCCTGCCCACTTAAGTAATCTCCAGATAAATCTATTCCAGCACTATTTTTAATTCCGTAGAATCAAGCAACAAATTTTAAATCTGTTATGTATTAAATGACTTAAAGTTTAGATGTTAATTAGGACTACTATTATAGTTTCAAATTGAGACTTTAGCCACTTCCTTTGCAAGATGCAATACTTCGGAAAGATTATGCTGTTACAGTTAAATTTAATGAGCGCAGTAAGTACTGTGGATAGAATCACTATTGAATACAGGCAATTTTTTTTAATGATAAAGTGGTATGTCTTTCTGATAATGTTTTAATTGAAATGATTATTCATTATAGTCTGAGATAAATTCTGTGGCTGACTGCTACTTTCACTTTTATTTTTGTATTCCTAATTATCACAAATAGTAGCAAATTACATGGAGTTTTATAGTCCGTATTTTATTGACTACTTTGCCATGCCATGTTCAAACTTTGAACTTTTTACCAGGTTTATTTCTTATGAGATTCTTTACCATTCAAAAACCTTTACATTTTTCTAAAATTTAGTGTTTTTGTAAAAAGGTAAAGACTTAGATTTTTGGATGCTGCTGCTTTGTTCCCTACCGTCTTTGTGTTGACTGGAGGCATTTTAGTTTTTTCAATCTGTTTTCAACTTATTTTTTAACTGATTATGCCTTAAGACTGACAGTCTAAAAGTAAGTAGTAAACTTCTGGCAGTTTTCATAGAGATGCTTAGATGTCATTAATGATCAAGTATAAATTGTCTGGGTTTTCTTATGCATTTTAGTTGATCTTACTCAGAGTTGTGCTTAGATTTGCGTCTGTCTTTATTATTTGGGCCATGTTTGCAGTCACTTCCTTTTGAAATAGTTTCTCCACCTTGCTCACCTCACTAGAGCAATTTATAGGGAGATACAGTATTGGATTAAGGTTGAACTTTTTTTCCTGAGCAGACTTGAGATATGTCTTGTTAGTTTTATTTACTGGTAGTGTCTGAATTTTGTTGCTGAAAAAATTAATCAGGAGAACATGTAAGATGTGAAGAGGAAATAACTCTATGGAGAGGCCCAAGAAGGAAGAAAGTCATGAATAAAGCTGAAGGGAGGGAGGATTGCACAGCTGATACGGGGTAAGCTTGTACTTTTAAGTAAGTAGAAATAACTATATCATGAAAGTGAGTAATCCCTTTACAGGCTGTCCAAAAGATGATGACGATGTATGGAGATAATGGAAGAGTAGGAAGGATCAAATAGAAAGAATAATCTGGAAGAAAATAGGATGGGCTTTCTGGGACATGTAAAGATAGGTTTTAAATCTGGTAAATGTAATTGAGAATTATTAAAATGTAGATAAAACAGAAGTCCTAACCTGTGGACAGTTGTGGGGAAAAGGTATATAAAGAGATTTGGCAGATATCATCAAAAGGAATGTAAACAAACTGAAGGAAAATTTTTTGAAAACTTCCTTGAGGTTTTACTGCTTAATAATGGAAGGAGAGTCACACAGAAGGGTGACTCTCTTCATGGATATAGAAATTAAAAAAAATAAACTTTCGAATTATTAAACAGTATCGATAACCAGACAAAAAAGTTGGAAACAAGAAGAGAGATTCACAATCTGCAGATGCTACATTAAAAATGAGAAGATGATAAAAACCTTGGAAGGAGTCTAAGGTACAGACTTCTGATGGACTTGAGTCTTAAAATTGATCTGAGGATTATCTCTGGCTTTTCTGTAAAGTACATTTGCTGTTACATCTCTCTATGGCTTCAGTTTCTAATGAGGTTTGGATCTGGGCTTCATTCTTTAAGAGAGTGGGTCGGTTAATGTGATTACAGTGCTCTGCACATTTGTTGATCTTCGTGAGACTTGGAGGTTTGATATACTGGTGGCACATCTCATCTCTTGAACTACTGGGCGGAGAGAATCACTTGAGTGAAGTCTCTTAGTGCATTAAGTCTCTCTTCTGCAGGGAAGAGAGGGAGACAACTAATTTGACTTAGATCCTTATCAAAGAACCTTTTTAAAGTGTACAGGGATTGGCATTTCAAAGGGACGATTGGTTGATATATATGGTGAAATGAAGCCGTGAGAATGTTGGTGTATCACCCCAAGACGCAGGTACACAGCCCAATTGTATCTTCTATGTCAGAAAGTAGAAAAGTGAATGAAACTCTTTAGGGCCTATCATAAGTTGTGTTTTGGTTGAAAAAATCAAGATATATAACTGAGTGTTTTAAAATCACCTGGCTCTTAGACATAAAAGTTAAATAACTATTTACTGAAGTGCTGCAGAGAACTGACTCTAAAAAAGAAATGTAACACATAAAATTTCCAGCAGAGCTAGTTTATGGGAAAGTTAAGATGAAACATGCAGAAATTTTCTACTCTTATGCCATAGGGTCACGCACCCATAATAAAGAAAAATTATGATGTGAAAGAGGAGGAGAGAAAGAAAGAGAAATCTATTGTGTATATTTTCTTCATTGTACTGAAGCAAATGTACACAATAACATAATTAACATTATGGAAGGACATAAAATATACCTTGGAAGTGAATGAAAGTGCAGAATGACGGAAGATCCACACCAAGAAAAACTGTAATTGTTTGCAAAAAAAAAGTATTTTTATGGTTAATACACTGGTAGTCAGGTGATGCTTTGGTAGAATGACAGGTAGGCAATTAAAACAAGTAGAACAGGAAGTACCTTGCAAAGACAAACTATAAAGCAGTGTGAATAACTGCTCATGTAAACCTCCAGGAGCAAAACTTGAGGCACTGTACTTTGAGCTAGTGCTGGGTTGCATTCTTAGTTCAATGGTCTAGACAGCTGGAGGCCATTCTAGACTTCAGCCAATTAAACAAATTAAGTATGAGACATAGGATGCAAAGATTAAAGTTAATTATGAAAAGAAATGGATGAAGCAGATTGTATAGACAGAATTTCTTCATTGCGTCTCATCTGTTGAGCCTCATAATGTGGTTGTTACTTCCAGCAAGCTATTCTGTGGTTATTTTGCTTAAATGGCACATCTCGTTTGATCTGCTGTCTGAAAGATAACAGGCTGCCCTTCTCAAGTGTCTGGAAAGCAGCTACTACACTGAAGGTGTGAAGCAGATGCTTGAATATTAGTTAGAAGTGTGAAGAGTAGAATCCAACCTTGCACAGCTACTTTGTGTGTTATTCTACAAAAGGACAGGTTTGTTCTCCTTCAGAAGAACTCTGAGAAAATCTGCAAGGTATCTTTTCAGCAGTTTTGTTGGTTACATAGGTGAGGAATCTATGGCAGAAGCTGAGAGAGCAAATTAACTTCTACCTCTAAGCAGCACAAGGTACTGAGATGGAGAGTAATTTAAGAAAGAAGGGTTACAAAGTAATATCATAAAGCAATTCCTCTAAATATTCTAAAATGGTACATACTAACTTTCTTGATCAGATGTGGTGGTGGTTTAAGATCTGATTCTATAATACACTTCTTCATATACAGACTTCTGTAAAAGGTATCTTGATTTTTCCCATCATTATTTGCCACATGAATGACTTTTGTTGTAAGTCTGAACAGTCTATTTTAATTGACAGTTTAATTTAAAATGTAATGTGGGATTGTTATTTAAATGAAATGCAACAATTGGGGATTAACGTTAGATGAAAGGGAGTTTAAATGGAAATAATCTAACTGGATGTAATTCAAACATTTTAAAAAGAAAAAAAGTATTAATTAGGGACTACCAACATGAATTTGTGAGAAGGCCAGCCGGCTTAGGATGTTGAGATGGCAAACAAAGAAAACTGAGTGGATGTTTATTTTGACTTCCAAAAAGAATGTTAGAAATTAATCACATCCAGTACTGTTGGCTAATGTCAGAAATCTTGTTGCCAATATAATACGGTTTGTGAAATAGAAAACTCACCTTAAAATGTTAAGCAAACCATAGCAATAGAATATAACAATTATTTTAATAGTCAAAAATTACTAGTACTTACTGTAGGGAACGATTGTGGGTCATCTAGCTTATAAACATACAAAAGTTTCCATTATTGCATCACTGTGGTTATGAATTCAGGAAATGAAAACTATATGATTTATCAAGTAAAGTTACTTGGCTGTGCTGTACTTCATGTGTTTGTTATAGCATTCGAACGGACTTTTAGTACTGTTCATTCAGTGGACAAATCAAATTTCAGGTGTTCCTTTCCTGCAAAATGTTCCCCCAGGGAGTTTGAAGAAGTTCTGCTCTCTTGGGGGAACTCTCCTGGCATCAAAATCCAACAGGAATAGAGAGCTACAGGCTTGTTGCTGTCATAATCCTATCAACACGAGCTTTTTTCTTTTAAGACGGTCTCAGCAGTCTGTCACTGTGTTTTGGAGGACTGGTTGATGCACAAAAGTAAGTTGGTTGGCAGAAGCTCAATCAAAAGAAAGAAAATACTGGTTCTAGTTTAAGGGAAACTACCAGAAAATTTGGTGGAAGTATTCATGAGCTACAAATCCTGCTAGATTTCTAGCTGTTGGCAATGATCAAGTAGATCAATGGCCAAAAAAACATTTTTCCATCTGTATTTTTATAGAAGACTGAGCGTGGAGCACTGTACTGCAGACTTCTGTCTGCTTGTGATTGGATGTTTGCAATATGCATTTTATTGAACTGCATTTTAACTGACCTTCATAACCCAAACCTGGTAAGGGACATGGTAGGCTGCTTATTTAAGTGTGTCTATCTCCAACAACTCTCTTCATTTAATCCAAGTGGGGTTTTCTTGTCACTGCGTGACTCTGGAAACTGGGGTGTGGAAAAACAAATCAACAAATATCCTGAGACTCATGATAAAATCATAAGTTAATAACACTGGTTGTGTTCTTGGAGTGGTATTTAAAATATTGACTTTGGCCTATGCAACACCTGAAGGCTTGGAACTTGCCTAGGCAGTTTATTCTAGCACTGAGCAACAGGGGAGCTCAAACAAAAGATCCCCATTTAAATGAGAGCAGCAGCTGGCAATGCTCCATCAATATTGCAATGCAGTTTTCTCATTGCCCCTATTTTTATCTACCTAAGTTTATAGCAGGAATTAGAAGAGCTTGTAGAGATTTTGTGGACTTTGGATTTATTTTCCTACAACCACACTGAGACTTGTATGCCATTAGCAATGCTAAATCTGCCTTCTTTCTAGATATGCAGGAAATTTCTACAGACTGAAAACTTTTGATAACTCATTTGGTCATGTTAATATTTTTTCATATATTTATTTTTCAAATAAAATTAAAAATCTTAGCTTCAGTCCAGAAAGTTTTAAAAACATCTTTTATTTAATGTGTTATTGTGATCTGTAGAGCATGCACTGTGGTTGAATGGAACCTCAGCTCAGGAGATTTGTTCTTATTACCAAATTGAACATTTAGTATGAAATAGATACCTAACAAAAAGTGTTTGAACATTCAAATAAATGTCAGATGAGTTCAGATCAAAAATAACGTGTATTACCTGATACAACTTTTGGAAGACATGAAAAAAATAACAGTTAAAAAATGTAATCTCTTGCTTATGACTTTGAAAGAAATTATGACGAAATAATTAATTGTAACTGTAAATCCTTTCAGCTTATGAGGATAGTTGACATTGCTCTTCCCTAACACATTGAAAGAGATGCATAACTGTGAGTAATTCCCTTCAAAATCCATAATATGTGTCCTTCAAGTACTGTAGCAACGCATCTGGGTAATGTTCTGCAAGTCTTCATAGAACTGGAAAGTCTCTTCAACTTTGTACTTGAGATTCAGACTTCAGGCCCCAAAAAATGTGTGCTAGAGAAAAGCATGCATGTGTGCTGCCTTGCATAGCCTCAGTCACAGTGTGACACCAAATTTACTAATAATAAAAAGAATTGTAGGTGTAGCAAGCAAGAAATGTTCAATTGCATTATGTCAGGAGGCTAGCTATCCAGGACAGTGTAGAGATGCTCCAGCTTCATTAGACATTCATTATGTATGGACTTGCTGCATAAAGGAGAAGAGCTATAAGGTGCGGTTAGGTTACACTTAAAGGATACAGGCTTGTTTGTGGTGGTATTTAACTTGCTGACTGCTTGTAGTCAAACAGAATTTTGCTTATTGCTTCTACTCTTGGCAATAAATTAAATATTGAAATCAACAACTTGTTACTACTTATATCTTTCATGAGCAGCTATCTAAGTGACAAGCAGACATTGCTTCTGGATGAGAGTGGGAGGACAGAAAATAGCTCACTGTTGCAGTATGTAGAAAAGGAATCCAAAAGAGATTTGAAGGTCTACTATATGCTAGCCACAGCTTTTTTTCCCTTTTTCTTTTATCAGAGAGGTTAGTTAGAAAATGAACAATGCCACTTAAGAATATTATTTCACTTCACGTGCAATCATGAGAAAATGAAACATTGCACAGACGAAGTGATACGTGGTTTGTAACACTGGCATTTCCATGTTCTCCTGATGCTTCAGCTTTGCCTTAAAACAGCAGGACTTTCTTGGGCAATGCTAACAGCAAAGTTGGCTTTGAATACCAAAGACTGAAACTGCCATTCCTCATGCAGCTAAAGGAAGCGTTGTCTTTATAGGTCCAAATACTTACTAATGGGTTTTCCCCCATTTCTAACAGATCTTGAGCCTGTTTTTCAGAGTCAAGTGTTAAGAATATCTGATTTGAGATACAGCAAAATCACTTGCTGTTAATTAAGATAAGAAGCTATGTCTCTTATGTAAACAAGTAAATCAGCCAGTAATTACTGTCATCTGTAAGTGAACGTGTGAAAGATTTTGAATAGAAGGGGATCTTAAATGTGAGGGAGTTAAATACAAAAATAATTTTGCATGCTCCAGTGCTTGGTGGGGATGAGGGGAAAGACAGTTGCAATGGGATATGATCTTGCTACAGGTCAGCTGATTCACGATCATAGTCCATGCCCGCTTAGTCTTCAGCAAACACAAAATAATCTAAATGAGGTTAGTTCTCAGAGGATGTAAACTGTCTTGAATTTGTCTTGGGCCAGGGTAAACTGTCAGCATGATGCTTGGAAATGTAATAACTCTTTGTTCCACAGTGACTTTTTCCTGTCAAAGCTTCTGCAATTTTTAAAACTACACCAGATATCTTTCTTAAAGTTTGGTTCTAGTTCAAACAATAATAGCTGCGATTTGTACAGAAACTCTGTGGATTGTCTGTAAGACCAGAAATTGTCATAACTGATGTAACTGTCAGTCTGTCAAATCAGTGATTGACATAACTGTTCCTTCTAGCTCAGTTACTTTTCCTGCAGAAAGAATTTTAAGGCCAAGTCTAGTTAACATTCTACACTGAAGTTTTTAAGATTATTTTACTGTCGACTATGCAAGACTTAGTTTTACAGCACATATGTTTACATTATAAAACCTCTTCCTCTGAGTATTAATGAGTAAATGTGACCCTTCTCAAACATAGAGCTGGATACCAGAAAAAGCAACCAATTCACTTGTAAGAAATAGATTTCTGCATGATTACATGTCCTAGTATTTTTAACCTTGAAGCAATACAAAATGTTAAATTGAAATTGAAGCAGTAAATCTTTCCTTAGAAAGATGCACACTGTACTATCTGCATCATTACTGAAACCATTTTACTTTGAAGCACAGAAGGAACACTAAATTTTTATTTACTATTATGAAGGAAACTCTTTCATTACAGGGGAAAAAAGGCTGACAAATATGAAAATATGACTGTGATTTGGGCAGAGTTCCAGAGATGGGAGAGAGTGATGCTTTTATCTTCAGAGGGTCTTTGACTGCTGCATTTATTCCATTAATAACTCCAGTATGGCTAATGTCATACTTTGTGCATTTTTCTCTGTGTCTGGCCTTTGTATAAACTGCAAGGGAAGGTATTTTGATGTTTAACTCTGCTGGGAAAAATGGTGCAGTAATATGCTGTGTCTCATTTCCCTGGATTGCATGGGACACCATGCTGAAGTTCCATTTTGACAAATATGGTTTTTTCATACTTTTGTTCTTCCCAATTTGAATTTTAAACCTGTTGCATTAAAAATCTAATTGAACAAAAATCATTGCAAGTTATGTATACTTATGAATAGTTTCATCTGTAGTTGCAGATGAAGGCTGCAGTGAAATTATTTGACCAGACAAACTTAAAACTTCTGGGCAGTCTGAAGGAAAGGTCAGATCCTACCCATGTATAAAAGAAACTGAGTGATGAAAGCACTTAACTGTGACCTTCAGTAAAGCTTTTGTGCTTTGTGATCAAATTTATCATCTACGCACATGCATTCATTCTATTCTCATTCAGTATTTATTATTAGATGTAGGTTTGCCTGTTGAATCCAGGGATGTAATACACAAATGCACTGTAGGACTTACTTAGCTGTTTCTTGTCTTAATTTCTGCCAAATGGATGAATGGAGGATGTCTGTGGATATACATATATGCTGAACAAAATCATAATGACTTGTACATTAATTTAAAAAAAAAACAAACAGGTGAAGAAAAATATCTGTCAGCGGAAATAATTTTACATTACCTACTTTAGTTGAAGTGAAAGGATTCCATCTACACACACTAATTTATGTGTAGTGGAGAAGAATAAATCATAGGACCTGAAACTTCCACGTTATTGGCCATGCCAGGATTTTGGAGTGCTCTGCAGATGTTAATATGAAAATACAGCCTACCTAACCCTGCCTTCCAAAAAAGAAGATAAATGAGATCTCCGTGTAACTCAATGAATAGTCTGATCTCATTGCATTGATCCTCAGCCATATGCTTCATGGTGATACAAAGCCTTTGGAAAGGAGATTGCTGAAACATGCCACTATCTCCTGCTAGTACGTGAAAAGCTGTTCTGGTCAGCTGAAGACTGTGCATTTAGGGGTTTATATATATTAGAGTTTTCATACCACTTTCAACAGAAGTGTGTTCTTCATAGATTCTAATAAGAAGTTTCTTTGTAAGGCTTCCAGTTTTCAAATAATTTGATGAATGTAAGTAATTTTGCCTTCTGAAAGGTCAAGCAAAGTGTTACCTACATGGTACAGACAAGGAAATACAGTTTCTAGTTGCCTCTGCTGGAAATAGGATAACCATGCAAAATTTACTTATCCAAAACATTTGACGGTGATACAGCAATGGTTAGATCTACAGAACTAATAGCAAGTATTTTAAAATATGGAGTACTCAGTAATGCCATACCCTGAAGGGTATTCTTGAAAAACTAAGGTGGTAATTTCTAATGATTTGTAACTGAACTTTTTATTTCAAAAGTGTATTTTCTAATATAATAAGATCTTATTTTGTGCAGGTATCTCTTTATGGCAAAGTCATTCTGAAGTGAAAAATGCTTGTAAATCACAAAATCTGTGATTTGAAGCTGTGCTGAAAAAGCCACATGAAAATTAGGAGAACAGTTTAGAAGGCATAGAGATATGTGAGAGAAACTGTATGAATTCGTAACATCATTTTAAGACTGTATGATAACAAGAGTTTTCCTCAACCACTTATTTTAATGGGACTTTTTGGTTTTTTCTATTGGTGCGTAAAATTAGTGTGCAAAAATCTCAGTAATGTCAGACATCCATTAATCCATCAATACTTGCTCTTGTGCCACTGGACATCTCTATCAGTCAGAGATTTTCAGTCTTCGTAAGATTTTATGCCTGTACACCAAACAAAACTAGAAAAAACTAGAACCTGGGGGACACGGTCAAGGAACATGGTGAGCAATCCTGTGCTTCGGTCTTGCAATGATACCTCTTGCAAAGTGAGCCGCTTGGCCCACACTGACTCCTTACTGAGATCCTACATAAAATCACGTGGCTTTACTTTTTTTTTTTCAATACTTAATGTTTATAATCTGTTTGATTCCCAAGCTTGTTGTTGGTGAAAACAAGGTAAGATTTAGTCTAGATTTTCACATAATGCTTTTTATAAATTCAGTTTACTTTTGTTATCCCTCATGTGAAATTAATCTCCCCGTAACTGATTCAGGGCTGACTACTAAGAAACCTAATAGCAGTCTGTAAATTTTAAAAGGTTGTGTTTTCCTCTTTTTTTGTATGACGAAAGTAAGAGGAAAAACAACCAGGAAGCTTAGGAGGTCTAAGCTTTGCTGACTGCCAAGGTTGTATTTTCTGCATGAGTTCCTCCACTTTAGTTGCTAGCTCATCTGTGGATATGTTTTGGTAGTTTTGAGTGATGTTAAAACTAATTGTGGCCTTTCACACTATGTTGAATATCCTGCACTAAAAAAGCCTCTGAAAGTCAAGTCCAACAGGCAGCTATCCAGAGTACCAGGTTAAAGCACGTATTATTATTGTTTTTTACTAAAGTAATGTTAATAATATAAGGTAGAATGGTACGTAATAAAACCTAAGAGCTGCCATGTGCATCATATAGTAAGCTAATCACTAGTGGTTTATACCTGAGGAATGTTCCCTCCTTCTCTGCTACTCACAAATGAGCTGCACCCTGTTGGCTCAAGCTTGCAATCCTCCCGTGAAGTGCAGGGATTTTTACACTTTCAATGTTTCAGCCTCATACTCCTTTTGAAATTTTTATAGTTAATTTATGCTGATAGAAGTCTGCAATTGGCATCCAAGAGTTAGTATTTTTGCTAATGATTTTCTATCTCTTTTAAACTTTTGTTTCATTACATTCAGTTGTTTGGCTCCCTTGTTTAAAAAAACAGACCTTTAATACCATTCCATTCTTTCAGGTTTTACTTTATTTTTCCTCATCAAATTTGGAAAACCAAAGCCACAAACTCTGATTTCCAGCTCTCTTTTCTTATACTGATAGTTTTCCTTATTTACATTAGGTCATGAGAGGAGCGTAGCCCCACAAGAACATTCGCTCTGTGGTGTTGCTTTGATATTGCTTTGGCTAAGTTTTTTCGCTTTTAAAGGAATTCTATTTTGTTTTTAATCGAAACCATGCTCCCCTTCTACCATCTGAGTATAATCTTCTTGCTCAAAAATAATTGGGTTTTTTGAATCTGATTTTATAAGGGTTGCTTTTCATTTGCATTCAAATATTACATAGGGATTTTTTTTTTTGTATTTTCTTGCTTAAAGAAACTGATGTATGATGCCACTGAGTAAGAGAAGTTGCCCATACTCCGGGGTGTTTTTCTTTTGGAATGAGTGTTTTTGTGTGCTGTCACATCCAAAAACTTCTGTGACTGTCATAGATACTTCAGCATAATTTTGTGTATTCAGAAAGTATGGGGTATTCTTTTTTTAAGTAGAAACATCTCATCATGGACTTAAATTGAGGCAAAGATGCCTTCTGATAATTGATATTATTTTTTAAATAATTCTACATAATTTCTTGTTTTAAAATATTATTAACACTTTTCTTAATATAGGTTCAGTATGGGTGTTTTGATTTGCAAGACAGTGTAAAGACAGGTGTACCAAGTCACTCTTAGTGAAGTACGAATATACAGATTGCATGAATAGCAGATTCATGCAGTTCTCTGTGCATCAGCTTCACTAGACAATTCATCACCCTGATGTTTGTTTTAGTTTATATATAAAAGATCTAGATATGATACACAGAATGGAAGTAGACTGTGTTTGGGATAAAAGCTTTGGTATGGAACTGCAAGACGCAAACTGCTGCACTGAGTCACACCAAAGGGTCGTTTTTCCCAGTGCCCCTTTCTGGCCATGGTTGGCTTGCAGTACCATTGTACCAGTGTAGGTACACAGTGATGCTTCACCCATCATCCTGTCCTAGTTCCGAGTGATCTTGAGGTACTTCCTAATCATGCAGTGTTGCATTCATTCCTCTCCACCTAAAAAATGCTGCTTCGATGAATTTCTCAAAGTAATTGTTGAATGTGTTTATGCTTCTGGCATCCATAGCATTCTGTGGCAGTGAGTTTCACAATTTAGTTGTATTTTGTGTGTGGGAAATCCTTTTGAGGGACCCATATCCATGAGTAGGTAGATAATTTCAGAAATGGAAATTTAGACGCCAAAAATGCTATCTGGGGAGACAAAATTTGCAACATGCAGTCTTGTTAACTAGATCAGTCTGATGTGGTTGTATTTGGTTTTGGATGTCTAATTTCCTTTCATTGAGCTTTGTCCATTTGTTGCATGTTGTGTATGGCTTGTGTAAGAGGAGAGAGATGTAGTGAAAACACTGAAGTTGTTTCTCTCCGTAAGTTATGTTTTAATGTACATTTTCTCCTAATAAAATGTTTCGTAATTCTAGTTACAAATAAGAATCAAAAAATAGTGCTAAGCACCAAACACTCATCCTATTACATTTTTTGGCAGATGAAAGTGAAGCAAATGTTCAAGTATGTGGGCTATCCTAAAAATGGCATTTTATTAGGACTACTACAAACATTCCATGTGTCTTCTGATACAACAGTGTATGAAGTAATTTATTACTCTATACATATGTGTAACTTGCTGTTATGTATAATACGACATTTGAGGGTGAAAAAGGAAATTGTAGGAGGGAGAGAATTTTCCCTCTCAGCTCCATGAGAAATTGTTTTTATGTGGATAGATGTGTATTTGCATATGAAGGAGAAAAAGACTCTCCTTCCTAAAGGAAAGTGAAGGTGTTCGGTTTTCTAATATATAGATAAATGTAAAGAAAAAATGTCTGAGAACATGCCTACTGCAGCTGCATTATTATTGTTTTTAATGGGGAAATATTATCACCTCTATATCCTCTTTCATCCTGATGCAATTTTGTTTGATTACAGAATCATACTTTGTCAGGCATAGATGATTGTTGGTGGGTGATTTTAGTGGCTGGTATTGCCACATTGAATGGAATTTCTCTCTTTCGTAGAAATGACTTCTCTCTCTTCTGGTTGTTCAATGGCTTATTTTGAGAAACAGTTAATTTGCTTTTTTGGAACCTGTACTAAGGTTCTGCCGTGTGTGCATGGCTTCCAGTAAGTATATGAGATAGAATCTTGTTGGTATGTGGGAGAGAGGGCTTATGCTTCAGGCACATTTCTCTCTGTAAGTTTCTGTTTCTTTGCTAATCTTTTTCATCAACAACAAATGACAGTCACCAGATACACTGAAGTCTGTGTGGACCTGTGTCTAGGTGACTTTTGTATAATAATTTTTTTAAGTTGTAATTGTTGATTTTACATTTTCGGTTGGTAGCATGTAGGATGGTGTGGTCTTCCTTTTGAGCATGCTATGGTTTGTGTTCAATGTGAGCTGCATTCTTTTTGCACTTTGTAATAGATAACACTTACGTTAGTTTGATGCATAATTCTGTTTTATTTTTAGTTTTTGTGTGGATGCATTTCAGCTGTGGCCATCTATGGAAATGTTTTCTCTGCCCAAATGATTTACAACCGTCTTCCCGAAAAATGATTCAAAATTGTGTACAACAAAGAGCATCAGTGCTATTTCTTTCTATTTCCATGTTGTTGCTGTAGAGATTACTTTTGAATGTGGCTTTCTAGCTACTGTGATTTGGTTTCATATAGCTACAGTGCGGCGGTTCCATACTGCTACAAACCACAAAGTTGCCACATGATTTTGGGTGCTTTGTTGGTTGTTTCATTGAAATAAAGTAGTGACTAATTTTAATTTTCTCATCAACAAAATTTTGAAGCAAGTCAGCCTAACCTCCAGTTATGTTACGTAATTTATATTTAGGTACTTCAACAAATGGTGTGATGTTCGAGGTCTGAAACCCTGAGCCTTGCACGTTCTCAACACCTCCGAAAACTAAGTCAGCATTCTAAGTCAGCATTCAGATCTGGGTTAGGAATGTAACTATGTGTAGGATGTAGGCATCTCATTTGACAAACCAAGCCTAAATTAATTCCTGATTATTTTTTACATTCTGTATTGGTGAAATATTATTGTCAGTCATGTAATATTGTGCTCTTGACTTTGTTGGCTGTTAAACTTCCTTCTACAGATTCTTCTGCAGTGTCTTTGTGAAGGATGTTCTTCACAGAGCTTAGTACCAGGTGTGAAGATCCAAAAATGGGCCATCAGGCCATCTGAAGCACATGCAGATACTTCTGTGGTAAGGCAAAAGAGTAAGATTCAGCAAGGATTCTTTTAGGAATCAGCCATTAATAATATTTATTAGTATTTAAGCCTTGATTCAACAAAGTTCTTAAACAAGGACTTATTTCTAAAGATGATAAGGATCCTATCTCTGATCCTTAAGTATCTTCAATTCTTTTTATGTACTAATGGCATATTTTAAATATTTGAAGTTTAGCATGGGCTTAAAATCCATACTGCATGTGGAAATTTTACTTAGTGTTCTATTTAATCCTGGTCTTTGCTGATGATCCTTTAAGGAAGGAATAGGATCCCGTTGGGAGGATGTGCAAGGCAACGCACAAAGAATTATGTGGTTGTAGTAATTGAAGGCTTCTCTATCTGACTGCTTTTATCATAGATTTTTTTTTTTGTCTAATGCCAAAAAGCTCACTGAAACCTAGTGGTTTTTAGTGGTTCCTTATTATGTTTCCTCTCAGTTCTGTTTTCTTGATACCCAGCTTGAGAAAACTTTACTATGGTAAATATTGACCATCAAAGACTCAGTAGGCACTTTGACTCTGGAAAGTGCTGTAAAATGCTACGAATTTTGACAAATTAAACAACAAATGTCTGGATCTTGAAATGAATAAAAAATGCTGGTCTTTATGTCTCTAGATCAGTTTCTTGCGATAGTTGATTTGTTCATTCACAGCTGGTATTCTTTTAGTGAACTTTCTATCTATGTACATCTGTGTTTTGCTGGGATTTTTTTTCTGTGCAGATAATTTAAATGAACCTCCTGAACTCTTAGTTGAAAACAGTGTGGTCTTGCCTGTTAGATTTGGAGGAATTTCCATGGGGATATTCCCATCAGGAAAAGCCCAGTCTCTTCAGGTTGACATTTCTCTCTTTTTACTTAAGAGCTCTTTGTTCTCAGTTGGGAACTTTTGCATTCAGTCATACTGGTGTTGCATGAGCAGTCTGTAAGCAAGCATAACCTGGCAGAGCTTCACATATGAATGGTTGCAGCTGAACTCATAGTTGCCCTCACAGGGAGCAGGAGAGGACACGGTGTTTATGAATAGTTTTTCCTTCATTATCACAGCATTGGTGGTAGTTACTGAGACTCAGCAGTCATTTTCACAATATCTCTTTTGCAGTATCAGGGCTTTTAAAACAGAAAATGAGCTCCTTTGAGCTTGAGGTGCCTGCCTGGAGATACAGAAAGCCAGTATCCAGAAATAATTGCTTGGGTAGCACAGTAGCTGTTTGTTTTCACTCTGCTGGCTGAGTTGTGCTCTACCTTTCTGCATGCCTCAGTAGACCTGGTGTGGACAAAGTATCATCCTGATTCTCCAGTGGGAGAAGCAGAAAGAGGCACCAGCTGCAGCGGACAGTTTAGTAGTGCTTCCTTCTGGCTTGCAGCCCATTGGCTACAAGCTTCTTACTTTGTGACCCATGGTATCTAATTGGTTTCTAAGTACAGACATTACACTTTCTTCATTAGCACCAGATTATTTTTACCTTTGAAAAGAGAAGGCTGCTATCAGTAAAGAGCCATGTAACTTACAACGTTAAAGAACCACAGATCTCTGGGTGAAAAAAAGAATGTCATTGTCTGAAGGTACAACTTCCACTGTGCTTTTCACCTCAGAAAGGAGAATTTGTCCCAGATGAAGAGCTTTTCCCACCTTTCCTGAAACTTATGTACAGATCAGCTGGGAAAGCGTCAAGTCTTCATCTTTCCTACAAATCACCTTTGCTATAGCTATTAAGGAAACATCTGTCAACAGCAAAAGGCTCTAACAAACAGCCAGCAAATTTGTGACTGGTTTTTTAAGTACTTTTGTGTTTCAAACTGCTGGAACACCTTTCAGGAGTGAAAAAGCACTACTGAAAGTAATTTGCTATTTGGAATGGAGGTATGCAGAACACGGTGACTTCACAGACTGTTCAGATTTATTACTTGTCTTGATGCTACCAATCACCTAATTTCTGTCATTTAGGAGACACCACAATCGCTTGGGGAAATAATTTCCTTGGGGTTTTTTCTTGCCTCCTTTTTCTGGTTCTTAAACTATCATTATTACTATACTGTATTGAAATCAGTCTTGCTGTGATGTTCCAGAATTTTATATTGGCTTTTAAAATATTTTTCAAAGTAAGGAAACAAGGCATTTCACTGTTCCCGTATTTCAATTCATGTATCTCAAACTTGGTTTAATATAATACAAAAGTTTTAATGGAACTATTGTTTATATTTTTAATTGGAAAAATATGTAATGTTTATGGTACTAATTAGGTAATCACGATGTTGCTTTGTGTCAGAGGCTCTCAATGCATTTTTCATACTGCTATCAGTGGAGGATTATTATCAGAGTAAGGCTGTGGTGAACAGTGAAGAATAACAGCAAGGAAAGACAATGCTATTTAACTTGCTTAAAATAGCTGTCTTTCTGTATGAAGATTTCACTTCTCAGTTGCTTCCATATAAAGTACCAATAGGGAAGTTCCTCTGTTGACTTCAGGTGATACCTGAATCATTTTCAAGCAAATGGTTTTGAGACTATTTTAGGAGTTGTTTGGCCTTTTTTGCAGTTCAGTTAATTTCTGTGTCTTCTTAGTTTGTGTGTTTAGGGAGAGGATGAGGAGAATGTAAGGGAAGCTCAGTACATAAACATCTTTCTTACTATGATTTAATTGCCAAAATAAGTTCTACTACGTAGTAAGTAGGAAACAAAAAAGAAGAAGCATAAATTATAATTCCATCTGAATTCTTCTGCTGTGGAGTTTATTGATTTTTGTTATTTAAAGTTCTTCTGTCTCTGGCTGTAACCTCTCCCCTTCTCTGTATCATTTTTGTAGTCAACTTGTGAAGTCAACTAACATGAATGTGTGCATGGTTTACTGACCTAGAACGGATTAATCAAATCACTAAAATAGTGGTTTTGCACAGCAAGGTGTTAGGACCCCAGGTATAGTTCTAAGAGGTCCTCAAGAAATGCAGAAAAATGTGATACCACTACAGCACTTGCTGTAGTTTGGTGAAGCATCATTTAAGAAAAAAGCATGTTGTGAAAAACAAGTTGTCCAGTGTTAAACTGAATTGCATGTCTGTTCTCATTGAATGTCCCAAAGCTTCACTTCAGTCTGCTGCTAAAAGGCATTTATTTGTCATAGCTGTCTGCCAGAACACATTTAAATGATTTGAAAATAGACTTGGTGGAGTGGCTGTAAGAGGGTGAATTAGTTCTGTGTACGGCAGCAGCAGGTTGGCCCAGCGGACTTCTGACCCAGAAGGATCCTGAGTCACTGCAATCTGTTCTGTGGGAGATGGAAGGCAGCATGACCTGGCTGTTGGACATGTTTTCAGCAGTCGTGAGAAAACAGCCTGTGGGCTAAGTGATGCTATGGTTCTCCATGCTATTCCTGGCCTTGTGGGCTGTGGTGCTGCAGCAGATGGTTCTTGTCCAGTTGGGTGGATTTGAAAGATCAGAACAAGGTAAGCACAGGAAAGGCACTTGACTTGGGGGGTAGAGGGGAAGGAATGAAGAGGGATAAACAAGCCATGTTTATTTTCTCTTTTTTCTTTGAAGTTTTTGCTTTCTATCTTTAAATTCTGTATAAATATATATAAATATCGTAACAAGTAAACAGTAAGACCATTTTAGTGGGCGAGGACAACAAAAACCTACCGTTAATGTTTCCATAATCAGCTAAAGTTCTGACTTTCTGTTTGTATTTACTTGGAGAATCTTCAGTTGTGTTCATTAACTCTACATCCACGAACTTCTCAAATGTGTTGGTAGCTAAAATGAATTAATATTAGGTTTGTAGTGTCACTAAACTTAAATGGGAAAGCCAAAAAAAGAGCCTGGAACTTCTTAAACATCCTTCGTTTTCTAAATACAGTCCTTTTAGTATTTAAACACAAGACTTTCTACAACCATAAAATCTGGCTTCTCAGGACTGGAGTGTTTTAGGAAACACAAAATCTAAATTAAATATTACTCTATATTCATTTTATATTCTGTTATGAAGAAAGTAGTATTTTATTCCTGAGACTTGCTATGAAATTCTTGACTAATGGGCCAGATGTACTTCAGAATGTTACTTTTTGCAGCCACCGACAGAGAGATAGTTCTGCCTTGCAGCATTCATCTTCTGGACTGTGCAAATTTGCTGTGCATTGAACAGCTATTTTTACCTTATTTAAGCAGAGTTTGGTGGGGTAGTTATGTTTTGAGTATTTCAGATTGGGATTTTAATGTGGGAATTCTAGTTTCCCGGCAGTGGTTGCTATGTAATTATTGACATTGATAGCCTGGAAACATTTGGTTTTGGTTCCTTAAGAAAATCTCTGCATTCCGGAGAATATCAGCTTGATAAATACAGATAAGAGCTGTGCGAAGTCTAGTCAGGTTTTGGGGTTTTGTTTCGGGGGTTTTTGTGGTTTTTTAGTTGGTTGGTTAGTTGATAGGGGTTTTTTTATTGTTGTTACTCTACTGTCTAGAGTATAAATACTCTAGTGCCTGCAGAGTTTTTCACCACTGTGCATCTGACACAAGACAGTTATATTGCTGTACACATTTAAATGGTCTATTACTAATCTGCTGCCAGGCACTAATAAGGATATATAAACCCTCTGATCAAATTTTGTTATTGTTCTCATTTTCTTTCTAGACAGTTTATGGTTCCACAAGATTCTTTAATTCCCAGTCATGATGCACTGCTAATGGGCTTTAGAATCTCGTCTCCTTGGCTTCATGCCAAGCAGAAGTCTCAGCTATCTTTTGAACAACTATACGTGTGACATATACGTAGCACTGGGACTCCTAATATAGCCGTTAATGTGAGGAAATGGCAAAAATTTGTTCAACATACTGCAATTTTTTACGCATAAATTTACCCATAAAAATAAGAGATAGATTTGCTAACAAAACATGATTTGTATAAACTTAGTTTTACTCTGTTTTAAACCCACTGAATTTGTGGATGCAAACTTACCTGAAAGGGAAAAATATTAACACTTAATATGGACATAGCATAATTATGCAAAAAAGTTGAGTCATATAGATGAGAAAGCTCACTGTGTTTACAATGTACAATTAATTTTACTAGGAAATACTGCAAAAGAACTTAGTGAAAAATCCTAATTTTTTCATAATTCTAAATTACTATAATTTACTGCTTCCCACTGTTTGATCTGGACAAGCTCGAGAAGTGGGCCCATGGGAATCTCATGAAGTTTAACGAGACCAAGTGCTGGTGCTGCACCTGGGTCAGGACAGTCCCAGGTATCAACACAGGCTGGGGTATAAAGGGATTGAGAGCAGCCCTGCCCAGAAGGACTTGGGGGTGCTGGTGGGTGAGAGGCTGGACATGACCCAGCCATGGGCACTCACAGCCCAGAGAGCCAAACGTGTCCTGGGCTGCATCCAGAGCCCTGTGGGCAGCAGGGGAGGGAGGGAATTCTGCCCCTCTGCTCTGCTCTGGTGAGACCCACCTGGAGTGCTGCATCCAGCTCTGGGGTCGTCAACATAAGAAAGACATGAGCTTGTTAGAGAGGGTCCGGAGGAGACCACCAAGATGACTGGAGGGCTGGAGCATGTCTACTATGTGGAAAGTTAAAAGAATTGGGATTTTTCAGTCTGGAAATGTGAAATCTTTGAGGTCACCAAATTGTGTCCTTTCAGTACTTGAAGGGAGCCTAAAGAAAGATGGAGAGGGACATTTTACAAGGTCATGAAGTGACAGGACAAGAAGGAATGACTTTAAACTGAAAAGAGAGTGGATTTAGATTGGGTAATAGGAAGAAATTATTTTCTATGAGGATGGTGAGGCACTGGAACAGGTTGATCAGACAAGTTGTGAATTATCCACAGATGTTCAAGGCCAGGTTGGATGGAGCTTTGAGCAACCTGGGCTAGTGGGTGGCACCCCTCCCCATGGCAGGGTGGCTGTAACTACATGATCTTTAAGGAGCCTTCCAGCCCAGGCCATTCTATGCATCTAAAGAGATGATCTAAAGAGAGATAGGTCCTCCTTTGTCCTCCAAGCAAACCAACCCTCTACACCTTTTTCTGTTTTTCCGTCCATGGCAGTCTAACTTTTGGCTAGCTAATTGACTGAGAATTTGGATGTATTTACTCCTCTGTAAGGAATTTATTGAATAGCTAGACGATAAGCACTATAATGCCCCATGTTTTCCCAAAAGATGAGGAATTCTAAGGAAAACCCAAAAACATGTCACAGCTCCTCACCAACTCACCTGTGTCATTCCCCTTCTGTGGTCATAAGATGTGCCAGATCCAGCTGCTGCCAGAGGCTGCTTGTAAGTGAGTCTATTTTAGGAGACGGATTCTGTGTAGAAATGACAAGCTTCCTGAACTTCTCCAAGGCACAGACTCAGAAAAGAACAAGTCTGAGCTGGTGTCAGTTCCTAAAAAGAAGTGTTGTTTTTCTTCTGGCTAGCCATTACCTGGCTGAGCTTATTCCAACATACTTGGGATGGGGGTGGCTGGGAAAAATTGGAAAAAATTGCTTGCGAGTCAGAAGGGAAGTATTTACCCATCTGAGTGGGACTGCTCAAAACTGGTAATCAAACACTTGGTGAAGTAACTTGCCATTTCAGGATTCTAATCTTTCCTCTCCACTCTCCATCTGCAAAACTGGGAAAATAGTACTTATTTAGCTCACAGGGATGGATGACATTTCCTTCATTAATATCTTGGGCATGAGATAGTATTCTTGCACAAAAGTCTTCAAGAATTCAATAGTATTTTTGAGAAAGAGAGCTGGTATCCCTGTTGTAATTTGTGTTAATCTAAAGCTTGTTTATGCCTCCTTAAGTGAGGCCCAAAGTAGGTGTGCCCTTAGAATGAAACCAGGTGATATAGAAGTAAAGAAACCAAATTTGCAGAACTAGCAGTGCTGAACAGTTATGTTTACATTAAAAAATATTCCAAGATCTGACTTTTAATTTATTGAAGACATGGTTCAAATATTTTACCTTTTCTCCGTATATGATATATATGGTTATCTACAGGATTCTACGTGTTCCGTTAGCTGAATATTAGATACTGTAACTGGATATGAGGATGGTAAATGTTACCATATTGTTTTATTAACCATGCTTTCAGGGTATATCATGATGATGATTTGCATTTGGCAGTGGTATTGTTGAACTAGAGTGGATAATAAAGTGGTTTGCAGTTGGTACATGCTTTAGTGAATAAGCGTGAATTATAAAAACTCTGCTCAAGTTGAAGCTTTTCCAGATTCCAGTGGGTCTGAAAGACAGGGAGTAGTGTGGTATTCCTTTAACACCTCAGTACTATTTGGAAAATAATTTTTTTTTTAAACCCAGGGTTATGACCCAAAATATGGATTTTATGGAATGAGAGATTTCAGCTGACTTCTGAAATGAATGGGAAACACTGGAGAGAAATGAGTAGCTGTAATGAAGATGGAGTTCTTGTACAATAATGGCTCATATTGACCTCTCGCAATTTCTAGTAAACAAAATTAATCTGAAACTAATCATGATTTGAACTTTCTGCTTTGAGTTCTGTATCTTTTCCTCTGTTTCTAATGGAACATATCTTTCTTTTGCTGTCTATCTCCTTCACCATTTCTTCATCTATTCCCGTGTTCCTGGGTTCTCTTTTGAACTGAATTATGCAAACAAGAAAATGAAAGAAACCTTAAGCAACCAACCAAAAAACCCAACCAAGTAAAAAGCAAAAAAAATTCCTGCAAAATAAACAACCCACATGCACTTAAAAATCACCAACAAAAAAATCCCAAAAGAAACACCCCCTCCCAAAAAACAAACAAACAAAAGAAAAAAAAAGAAAAAGAAAAAAAAAAAGAAAAAGGAAAACAAACAAACAAATCCCACAACTGCACAACTGTGTAGTCCCCTTAGCTCTCTCATTTCTGTTGGATGTACTGACTTGATTTTAATGTAAGCCCACAAGTGGACCTCTAGTCACCCTTTGTGACTCCAGCATTTGTATAGGGCTTCAGTCCTGCAGCATTCACATTTGTCCCTGAGTAACATGGACCATCCTACTGCTACAGTGAAATTTGAATAGGAAACGAAGCGGACTTTGCTCATGGCTGGTGAATGCTGAGAAAATTTGCCTCCCTTATTCCAGGTGGCTAGTCAAAGCAAAAAAGGTGATCGTTTAGCCACGGAGCCTGGGAGTAAACTTTTTTCTGTTTGACTGCTGTTGATATGCCAAATTCTCATCCTTCAACCTAGCTGCAGCTGGATATTTGGTTGTCACAGGGAGCCAAAGGTGGGCTGGCTGCTCTCCAAGTGAAAGCTCTACTCTGCCACATGTATTTTAGACAAGTTCAGTCAAAAGTTTGCTAGGTCTTTTACTTTGAACTTAAATGAGGAAGGAAGTTAGAGGGCTTTCTGGGAAAGCCTCTTCAAGAAGCTGGGCATAACTCAGCTTCTTGAAGAGTTACAACTGCAGTACATTGGTACTCTATATGCAATTTAATTATCATAATCTGTTATAACAACCTTTAGGATAGTGCTTTTTTTCTTTTGTTTGAAAGCTAATGTCAAAAATCTATTCCTCAGTCACTAGAAAAGAACAAAATAGACTTTCCAAGACAGAGAATATAAGGAAAATAATGAAAATTGTCACACAATTACATGTGGGGTACTTTTGCGGTACAGACAGCTCTGAAAAGTGGAAAACTCCTAAAGGTGAAGAAGAGCAGTCACACTTAGGCTGTCAAACATCTCAGCTGTATGTGTCTGTAGGAAGTTTTGAAACCACAGGTGTGTTGCTGCGTCCGGTTGCAGGTTGGCAGTAATTAGCAACTGGCTTAACTGCTTACGTGCCATTAAAATTTATGCCTTTGTTGTTAATTCTAAATAGGGCAAATAAGTTGTTTTGGTTTGTTAGACCAAGCTCTGCTCTTAGCAGTGATACTGATGAACTGCAGCTTTGTAAATCTCGTGGGAGAGTGCTGTTGTCCAGACTCCTGCCCCTCTGCTAATTCACAGGTCAGTCCTGGGGAACAACCCACTGTCAGTTTTTCAAAAGAGACTGGTTTTTTGTCTACAGTTCTATAGTTCCAAAAATTGTATTTGTACTTGTCTAATGGATTTGTTAAAGTGTCTCCTTTTCATGGATTTGTAATAGCAAATGGTCTCTAATACATTTTTAATTAGTTGATTAAAATTAAATGATGAATTAGAGATTATCTTCTGTGAAGCAGAAGAAATTATGAGAGGAGTAATCAAACATTAATTACTGAAGATTTTACTGATCAACTGTCTGCTGAACATGCTATACTGCAGGTGTGTGATAGGAAAAGTAAAACTTTTCCATAACTTCAACTCCAAAATAGGTAAACTGTACCTCAATCTCTTAGAGATGGAAAATGCTTTTTTCATATGTTTTTTTAGTCATACTGTTTTAAGGAGCATATTAACCTTTAAATGCCTTGCATGTGTACTGCGCAAAATAGTTCAAGATTTATTTAATATGCATCTGGCATTATAGCACTATAAAACTGAGTAATTTATAGAGGGTGGTATTCTCTTTCATAGTACAAGACTGGTGGCAAATCTCCTTTTATGACAAACAGAGACAATAGATTTTACTTTCAGGGTTACCACCTTGTTGATTCCCTTTGCTTTCACCTCAGCTTTCCTGGTTTTGGTAGTTGGCTGTCAGTGCAGCTCTACATTGTTGGTTTTTAAAAATGATCTGGGGAAAGAGAATGTGTTTTGCTTGTTTTGTACATGAGGAATCATAGAACACATACATTGGCAAAGGATTCAAGAAGTGAGAGTTTAAATTTAAAATATGAAGATTTTCTTTTTAAGCAAAAAATCGCCTGCCAGCCAGTGAAAAACATTCAAGTATGAGCAGTCTGACTATACCAGTGACAAATAATTTGAAGTGTTTTCTGAACTAAGAACTGCTGTACTGGATAGCCAGAGAGCTGAGCCATTCCCAGGTGGACTTAGAAGCATCCAACCCAAATATGAAAAGGAGAGTTAGCTTCCAAAATAAATTATTAGGAGTAGACATTTGTAGTAGACAAAGCCAAATATGTTTTCCCTCTTCTGCTTTTATATCAACAGATGATGGAAGTTATTTAGTTTATACTGAAAATGTTGGAATGTGATAGTCAAGCAGAGTTGTCACACCTGTGTTATGCTTTCCTGGTTGTCTAGACATTCCAGCCTCCGTTCATTCCTGGGGATCTGAATCCATCACCTGTGCTTAATACTTATGTCTGTTGAAAAAAAGTAAATACTCTTCCAAATGGTGTGTCAAGAACATGCTCTTCTAACTTCAAACAGGCCTTTAATTCTCTTGGGTTATGTGAAGTATATTGGTGTCAAGATAGAAAGATTACTTTAAAGAAACCAGGTGTTCTTTCGCTGAGATTTTTTTTTATAGACTTACCCATATATCTCCTGCTGTTTTCAGCTACATCAGCACGAGGAAGCATGTATTTTTGACTATGGTGCTGCAAGCTTTTCAAACATATCTGTGAAAGATGCCATCTAGCTTGCTGTAGTGGTTGTACATTTGTATGTCCTTCTTTGTTGCAATATGCCTTGCATTACCTAACTCAATTTCCTTCTCTTGAAAATGAATCTTATTCCATCTTCAAAAAGTTAAATTTATTCTTTGAGTTCGAGACACTTATACCACAGTTCACTCCTCTTTTCCTTACCTCAGTCATCTGTCATCTTTCCAAAGCTTCAAAACTCTCAAGAGAATACAATGAATGTCAAATGTGAGAGGAGTGCTGTCTCAATAAGTTTGACCTGATCAGGAAAATTTTCTTCTTTTCTTCTCCTTCCTTTTCACCCGAAATGACTTCTTCAGGAAACATCCAATCTTCTGTAACTCAGTGGATCAAAGTGCTGTATTGTTGGATCTTAATCACATATGAATGGCTCCAGAAGGGATCAGAGCTCTCTTTGTTCATTACAGGCTTCTAGGCCAAAACCAGTGCCAGCAGCCATAAAGGAAATATGTAAACCTCTGTTTGGTCATTCAGTGAACCATGTCACTCTAGGTTTGACCCCCACTTCTTTGCACTAGCTTCCTTCTGCAGGAAGGTGGCCTAGATCATAGCTGTAAAATATATTAATGCTAGCAATTGTAGGCAAAGGGATTATTTTTGTCTTTCTTTTTGATGTCTCTGCTAATTTTTCTCCTTGCTGTTTCCTGCTTCTTCATGTGTTCAGCTTTAAGCACAAACTAGGTTCAAAATGTTCCAGATTTGTCTGTATCAGACAGAGCATGGTCCACGTCACTGTGGTGTCACAGTGTCTTGCAAAGTGTAAGTGCTAAGTATGTGCTAATATCGAAGTGTAAGACCATAAATGTTCGGGTTTTTTTCCTGTAAAAAAGGTTTCTGTTGTGCTGGGAGTTTTGCAGATTGTTACTGGTTATAGGTAGATGGACTGCTCTATTAATAACATTTTTTTACCGAATTATTTTACTTCTTTATAGCCCATCAAGCTATTAGAAGAGCTTAACAAGACATAACAATATTGGATAGGATATTAACAAGACATTGTATTTCTGCTTTTGCTTCAGCTGTGCATTTTTGTGCAGCCATTTTAATGATAATGTCACTTTATGTGTTTATATGATACAAGGTGAGATGTTCTTGCATGTAAACTAAGGTGTAGTTGATACCTAAAATGCAATCCTGTATCTTTCTTACACTGCTATATCAAGCATGAATTAACTGCATAACAGATAATAAACTTAATATCTCTGAATGTTTGTAGTGAAAGGAAGATAGAGAATGAGAAGTTGCATGTTATTCAGGGTATTTGTGCACAAACACAAGTGTTGTTGTTTATTGGGTTATCTGTCTGTTACTGACATGCTTTAAAATGTCATCCAGTGAAGAAGGCAAACCAAACAACTTAGCTAATCAATCATATACTGTGGATACTGAAAAGCAAATAATTGAACTGTTCATGTTTGCCCTTTAGGTTAGAAAATTCATTGTGCTAAGTAAATGACAATGTGTTCACAGAAATAAGGATTGGTTTATATATTCCTTTTGAGTGTCCAGGCTATATTAGTAGAACAATATAACTTCAAACGTAGTTTTGTTGGCTTTTTGTCTTCATATACTGTATCCATAAAAACATACAAGGCTAAAAGGGAAAGAACTTCATGTTTTATCTAACAGTTCTAGTAAGATTCAGAAAAGTCAGATATGTTAACCTTTAATTAAAAATAGAGTATTCACATCCTACTAGAAGCATTATGGTCTTGTGTATGTTTTGCACAAATTGAGCAGAATTGCTCTCTCCCCTCCCACAAGAACAGCTGAAGATCTAATCAGACCACTGGCCAGTGGATTTTTTTATAAGATCCAGTTGTGCTTGTTTGTCCATGTTTGTCTTTAATCTAAAGCCATGTGATTGAATTTTATACCTTCTTTTTACTGATAGATCCTGTTAAAACATTTAAACTCTTGTCAAGGAAAAAAAGGAAACATTTTTTGTTTTCTGTGACTGATGTCACTGTTCCATCTTGATTTTTCTAAGCATTGTTCACTTTTCAGTATACTCTTCTTCAAATATTGTCAAGTCCTTTTGCAGATTTTTGCTTTCTAGCTGGCAAACATCAAGCTGATACACTACCAGCTGGTCTGGAATTTTTTTAATATGAAGTCATTTCTGATGTCATGGATTAGACATCTTTAGAAGCAGGATGTTTTATTGCTTGTAAGTCATCTAAAGCCATTTTATATGGCTGATCTCTTCTCACCTCTCTCTACTTACCCTCTCCAATTCCTGCTGCACTGCCTGTGGTTTGACTGACATGACACTCTCGTTTCTATTAATCTGTCTACAACTGGTCTTATAAAACAGTGTGGCTGGTGGCACTCTTCACTGCATGTTGAGTAAACTGCTGTACAATGTGCAAATACTTCTTTATTTGAAGTCTTGAGAATTCGATCCATCTCCAAAACAGTTTTGCAGCAGGCAGCATAGCATCTTTTCCCGCTTTTCTGGAGAAGTGTATAAAACACTTTATAATGTTAATTTTTTAAAAAACTGTTGTTAGTGCTTCATCTTGTAAGGAGGTAATTTCCTTTGTGAGAGGACAGTTGGAAATGTTGCATTATTAATATTTCAAATTCTAGCTCCTTACCAAATAGACCTTTTTTGTTATAAGTCACTAAAGCATCTGAATTATTAGCAACATACTGTTAGTATACTGATTCACTGTAAAGAAATTCAACTATTTTCCAGTTATGGAAACAAACATAAAACATTAGTTTGCTATTTCTAGTCTTTTCAGTAAAAGCGGCATGATCTATCTGTCTGCTTTTATAGGACTGTACTAAACATTCAGATCTAAAATGTTACTGAAGAACATATTTTTAGCTTTGGCTGTTTTTTAATATATATATATTTTAAATCTATGACCTCCTTGCAGTGGTTTCTTTTTCTTTGAAATCTGGACCGCTGTAAAGCTGAAAACTGTGTCTCTGAATTGGAGACTGAAGAATATTCAGTAACCTGTTGCTAGTTATCCCCTTCTCATGCCACCTGCTGAATAATAGGCATAACAGGATAGTAATACTAAATCTAACTGGAAATGCCAAGGAAAAAGCTATGATATAGTGCTACTTTCAGACTATAGAAAAATCACAACTCAGATTTATTTTTGGTACTTGTGGTTGAAAGATGTTCTATTTTTTGTTTTATTGCCTTTGTAATACTTTGGAGTTGCACAGGCTGTGGTATATAACAGTAGATACTATATTACACATCTTGGCATAGAAATAGCAGAATAGTTTAATTGTATTAAACCTTTCAATTACTGCCTCACAAATGGGTATTTGTTCTTGATGGGTTTCTCATTCGAGTAACCCTCGACCTCATAAAATACTAAACTCATACTGCAACCTATGCTTTGTAATGCCAGATTTTTTCCCATTTTCAGTTTACGCAGTTAACTTGTATCAAGTTTAAAAATAATGCTTTAAAAGAATCAATTTCATGGTGAATGCATCTAGTCAAACAACTCATTTAAACAACATCTTACTCGTGTGTAGCAGACCGTTTTACAAGTAACTGAGAGTTTTACAAGCCTGTGTTTCAGACAGGATAATTGGTTGTTTCTCATATGTGAGCTTGGAACTTAAACTTGTTAACTTCAGTATACAGAACCTTTCCTGGCTTGGTAAGAAGTAGTTAGTTAAGGTCTTTTTAGCTATAGACATATATAATAGTTCATTATCAAGAAGTGGTAAAATGCTACCAATTTTGAATGTGTTCTGTAAAAGCTAGTGGTTATAATATTTTAGCTTGTCACTAGTGGTCAGCAAACATAGCCTATGGTGATTTCTAATATAAAGTAAACTCAGTTAGCAATTGCAAATGTGCAGATTTCTGACTTATGTTGAGCACTAGAACCTCAGAATTTAAAGAGGTGTTTTTACATCTATTAGACCACAATTTTTAATAGATAGGTTACTCTCTAAGGGGAGTGGAGAATGCTTAGAAAAATCTGTTGCATTGAGATATTTTAGTCAACTGATATTAATCTTCTCATCCTCATAAAAAGTTAGTGTCAGCTATATATTTGCTATATTTGATTTCCTTTTCAGTGCAGTGCTTACTCCAGATGTAACACTAGGGCCTATTGGTAAAACTGCAGGTCATATCTAAAGGTAGAGGGAAGGAGCTGTCTGTCAGCTTGCAAAAGCCAGGTTTCCCTTTCTGCTGGAATCACTTGACAAGTATCTGCTTTTGTTTTTCGTTGATACAGTCATGATAATTGGGCCATTACTAGGACATAGCACCTGCCTCCAGGTTGGGAGTTGAGAGGGACATTTTATAAGGATATGTGGTGATAGAACAAGGGGGAATGGCTTTCAAGTGAAAGAGAACAGGTTTAGATGAGGTATTGAGAAGAAATTCTTTACTGTGGGGGTGGTAGACATTTGAACAGGTTGTCCAGAGAAGCTGTGGATGCCCCATCCTCCGAAGTGTTCAAGGCTGGTGGGATGGGGCTTTGACTAACCTGGTCTAGGGGAAGGTGTCTCAGTCCATGGCAGTGGGGTTGGAATAGGATGATCTTTAAGATTCCTTCCAACCCAAGCCATTCTATGGTACTTTGGGGCTGATTTAGATTTTTTTATGTAAAGGTTGATATCCTTCCTGAGATATCTGTATCTCTCTCCTTCTTGTATATGCAGCTCTTGATCAACTGCCTGTTATTTAATCTCTTTCCTTGGAGTGTGGATCAATATAATGTAGGGAAGTGATATCTCAGTGCAGTAAGAGAAAAATATTCCTTACTCATTTTCTTATCCCTTCCCATGGAATATGTTTACTAAAAGACTTTCAGAAAGGTAGAATTCCCTGCTGCAACCTATGGTAACAGAAAGAATAAATCTGACACTTAGAAACAGAGAGATTCTCGCCTATTACCTTTAAGTTCAAGGGTCAAAAGAACAATACACTTCTTCGGCATCTCATTGCATTTACCCATCATCTCCAAATCCATCTGGTCTTCCATGTCTTTTCCAGAACCACTGCTGCAAATCTCTGCATTAGTTTACTAACATTACTTCCCATTTACTTGTCTTAAAACATCCTCTCCTGCTGTAAAGTGCTCACTTTTTTCCCGTATCTATGATTGCTCATGCATTTCCTATCATTTTAGAGTTAGTGGCAGATTTGTTTTGCACAAGGATGTTCTCCTGTGTACAGGACTGCATCTGAATTGAGCTGTGTAATTTTCCTCTTGGTACTTTTTGAAGAAATCTGAAAACAATGAGGGAGCCTTACTCAAGCAAGCCCTGGTCAGAAGGGGTTCTGCCATAATTCTAGGCGGAGAGTTAAAAAATATCAAGAAATAGATTAGTCTGGAGCTGTAGTTCCAGACTCTGGAATAGTAGTTCTAAGTGGTGGCTTGCTGTGAGTTTGGAGGCATTAATCTTTTGAGAGGCATCGATCTAGAAAACACAAAGTGCATATTTGCATCTTCTAACCACAGGGCAGAAAGGAGTCCTCAGAAATGGGTCCCAGTGAAGTTCCTGGTGCTGGAGAAGCTGGGAGGGTCACAGAGCCTGTGGCATTCTGATGGCCAGGAACTGAACTGGGCAGTGACATGGTCTCTGGGAACACTTTTTACTTAACAAGTATTTTATGTTAACTTTTTCAAAATGGATTTATTACACAGTTTCTGCTTTTGAACAAGAAATGGTTAACTGCAGTTAGTTCTGGGCTTCCATTGCCTCTATGCAGATTTTGTGTAACGAATAATTCTCCCATTGGCAAAGGACCTGAAGGGAGGTTGGAACCGTCCTACACTAACATGCTGTGCTCTGTACCTGGTAAGGAACAAGTGAAATAGGCACAGCCACTGTCTATCTCTGCTTGTGGGAGCACACACCTCACAGAACCACAGCTGCTGCTGAGTGGCTTTTCTTTTGTGTTCACAATGACTCTTAACTTGGAACAGTGTCAGCAGTGTGAATGTGGGGAGCCAACCGCAAAGCCCTTAGAAATCCTGTTCTTTGCTGCTGATACAAGGGTACATGTCCATACAGTGTTTTGGTACTTTGCAGACGTGGGCACAGTATACAGATGTTATTTATTCAAGTGCTAGATTTGTATACATGTTCAGGCAAATGCAGATGAATCATCACACATGCACTTCTCTAGAAAATACTGTTAAACTGTTACCTGAACAGCAAACATGCTATTTGCAGAAAGGATGTCATAATAAGGATTGATCTTTGGACTTCTCATTACTCTAAAAGTTATTTTGACATTCAACATGGCAGGTAAACTTTTTTGGGTTGGGGACGGTAAAGTCTCAGCACTTGTGTACTTGTGTCTCAGGTTTTGTTACTAGTTCAAACCACAATCTGTAGTTAAAACTAGCATATTTTGCTGCTGAAATCAGCGTACTCTGTCTTATATTCGGAAGTAAACCATGAGTACCTGCAGTCTATTTAAAAAAAAAAAAAGGATGCTACAAAAAGTCTGTAGGTCTCTGAAAGATGATTCCTAAAGGTCTTGAATGTTGAGTCTCTACTAGTTATTTGTATTCCTTAAGGTGTTTAACTGAAGTTATAACAAAAACCGGAGTGAAAGACAGTAGAGAGGAGATGAGTGGTGGTACAGTAACATCTTTCAGCAGGCTTCCTGTAAAATTATCTTTGGATACGTTCCATTCTCTATTTTCTGTTAACAGGTTAGGGCAATGATAGTAATTCAAATGAATTATCCTAAGTTTAAATTGATCTTGTATTCGATCAGTCATTTTTGGTAGAGCTTAAGAATATACTTGGATGTGCTAAGAATACACTAAAATAGAAAATTATCCTTATATGCAGGAAATTGGCATTTTTGTGTCTGTGCTCTATGTGGAGGAAAAAAGATATTTTTTTAGTTGAATTGTAGTTGTCTTCCAAATAGCTATCTTTAACCAGGGCTAATTTTCAGCATTACTCTTCAGGATTTCATATTCTAACACTTCACCTGTAAGTGCGTAACTGTCAGACAGTATCTGTGGCAACCCAAAGTACTTAATAAAACACAGTGGGTAAGAGAGAAAGCAAAAAGAGCAGTAACTTGAAGTGATGTCTGATTTTCACTTCTGAGTAATTCTTTGAAGTAAAATAAAGAATTAAAACTGCTTTAAAAAAAATATTTTACTGTGCTTTCGTTACATGCATTTTTGTACAGTACCGTCTTCTCTGTTCTTGTTGTTTCCCTTGTCACTCAAGATGCTGTTTCCCTCACTCTAGGGTTGCATAATTGTGAACCCTTGTCTTGTTTTTCCAGTTACATGGTTATATGAACCTTCATCTGGAAGTCTAGTTTTCTCTGTATAGGTATGCTACTGCTCTTCTCGTGTTATTTCTGTTTTTTCCAGTTGTAAGAAAAGGACATGCAGGAGGGAGTATCCTGGGTGAATAAGACATGGAAGGCAAAGTATAGGTGTAAGTTTTTGGCATCTACACATGATTTACTGTTTCTTTCGTACAAAGTAACAGAATCTAACCAAAAACATCTAATGCACTGTAGTACACTGTTGTGTGGTAAAGACTTGTGCAAAGAGCTGATGGATCCTAGTAGCTTCTCAAAGCCTATCTTTTCTTCCATCCACACACAAATCTCAGTGGTACTTCTGCAACCTCTGCAATTTTCTGTCCTCACTCTCATCCATGTTATTTGTCCAGACCTATTGTAACATGACTCTGTCTATCTGTAAAAAAACCCCTAACTTTTCAATTTTAAAAACCTTCCAGCTCACTAGCTCACTCCTCCTTTTCTTGTCTCATGCTTGCATTTGCCAGTACTCTGTGCTCTCTGGAACAGTGTGGTTATGCTGATTTGTCAGGCATTCTATTTCTTCATTCTGAATAGTTAGTTATCTTCTTTAAAATACGTTTCTTTCAGCTATCAATTGCAATCTGAAAAGTGTTCTGACTTGTGGCCACTGGAGATAACAAGGATGGAAAAGTGCACAAAGCACTGTGTACATTACTTTAAGTGACTGTATTCCTCTTTGTAAAGACTTAGAAGCCAAAAATATCATCTGGCTCTCTTACAAAGCTAAGTACAAAGCTCAGTTGGACATGTTTCAGGTAGTCTTTTATAAAAGGCAAAATCTAAAAAAAAAAAACCAACAAAAACTGGGAAGCTGTACAAACTAGAAATACCAATTTGTAAAGCATTCACCACTACTTGTGAGATGTACTAAAAGGCCTCTGATGGTTTTGTAATCTTGTCTAGAGAAATTGCTTAGCCTGCTATCACAGAGAAATGCTGAAGAAGACAGACTTGTTTTTTCTTTTGATTTTATTTCAACAGGTTATATTTTAAAGTTAAAGAAAAAAAAAAGCAGCTCAATTACAGAAATCTGATTATCATAATATGTATTTAATGGGCTCATTGCAAATTTTTAACATTGTACATACAGACTTTGGATTCCTTGGCACATTAAAGTCAGTGAGCCCTGAAATATGTATCCTCAAAGAGCTAGAATATAAAAGCATTTCTATGGCTGATAGTGTTGTTGGACCTCAGCTGGCATTCCTGGGAGTGGCCCTGTGCATAGGTTGCTCCAGACCACAGCATATCACCATCTCTTCTCATCAGCTGAGCCACTTTCATTCCCCTCCCTGCTGTGTAAGAGATACTGCATATGGAATCAATAAACATGAGGTACAGGTGCTTTAGGAGGAGTGCTTATGATGCATAGGTGCATTACAAGGATCCCTCTAGACAAGGATGAGATCACTGTTAAGAAGAAGCATACGAGCAGGCATACGTGAAGTATCTTTTCAGGAGAAGTGAAATGTCTCTGTAGGATGACTAAATATTACAAAACTTTGGCTGACAGTTGCGCACGTTACAGCAACTGCTCTGGTCAGACAGGAGGTCCTTTTCAGCCAAGTGGGCTGTCAGATAAGGAGCTTTCTAGCAGATTTTTCAAGAAAAGCATGGACGTGTTAACTCCTGTATGACAGTGGGTTGAACTAGTTGATTTAATATTAAGTAGCTATCAGTCCACTCCACACAATCCTATAAATCACTGTACTGAGAAAAGAACCATGAGAAAAGTACATGCAGCAGCTCAAGAAGCCGTGCAGTTTGCAGTTGTGCACACCAACATAAACTAGAGTGGGTTTCAATTTACTTTTTAGCATCAGTGGTGATTTTAAGTATTGAGTCTACTCTGTGGTTAGTAGGTCAACATTTGTGGTTTCTATTTAATTTGCCAGAATTTCCTTTCTTTTGTTTTCTCTTTTCTTCTTTTAGACATGACTTCTCTTACCTCTAATACCATCCTTTTCCTTACTGCAACTGTTGAAAGTTTTTTGTTTATTTTGAAGTCTTCTCTAGCAGTATAAATATACTCTAAGCCTCTAATTATGGTATTTTTTTCTGTGCCACCTGCAAGCATTTTACCTTTTTAGCTCCACAGTTAATTTTCTTTAAGTTCCTAATTTTATGTAGTTTCCCTTTTTAAAACTCAATGCTATGTAAAGGACTCTTGGCTTTTTCTCTTCTCCAAATATATTGAATTTGCACAAGAATTGTTATAGGCAGCTTGTCTGTTGTTCATAGCAAGCAAAATTCCCTCTCTCTCCTGCATTTTCTAAATGGTTGGTCCAAAAAGCAGATTTTTGTGATGTCTGAAAAGATATTATCGGCATCACAGATCAGTGAAACTTTCACAGTGTGAATATGGGATACTCCAGTCTCCCATTATTACTTTGTTTCTTGTCCATACAGACTTGGAATGGATGAACGAACCATGTCTTACAGTCAATATGTGGATTCAGCAAATTAGATGAGTTTAGTTTAATTCGTTCCTTCATCAGTCACCCTTTTGCAGTAATACTTGGTAAATCCTGTGAAAGTCTTTCAAAAATTTAGTCTGGTGGGGACACTGACAAGACCAGGCAGCCTTTGATTGGGTATATTATACATGTTTTGTTACAATTTTTTTGTCCCAGTGAAATTGTTCAATAAAACAGCCATGAGTGAAAAAATATTTTATTCATTAGGTTCTCCATTTACCAGTCTGGTAATGTAAGAGATTATCTGAATTTTGTATTTGTTTACAACAGATTAGTCACAGTGGGCTGGAAGCTTTTCTGTGTTCATGAAATTCGGTAGTATAATCTTGAATTTGAATGAAAAATAATGCTTTTAATCAGGTTTTTTCGTGTTGAATAATAGAGATTACTCTTTTCATATATTATAATATCTAAGTTTTCCTGTAGATCTTATGTTCACATGTGTGGTGAACTGACTAGATGATGAGGTTCAGTAATAGAACATAGAAAAGCTTTCAGCAGGGCCTGGTTACTCAGTTTACGTGTATCAATTTAGTAACATCAGTTCCACACTGCTAAGATAATTTACACCAGCTGAGGTTCTGGGCACTGATCCTTTTTATTGTGTCTTGACTTTTCTAGCACGTAGGTTAAGCAACATTTGATAACCATATGTTTAGTGTATTGTGCCAGTAGAATAGGACTTAGAAGGTGGAGTGTGGGAAGAGTGGGAATTGCAAACGTGTATTGTTAGATTTTATTGACTTCAGAATGTGGCGTAAATACAATGCCAGGTTCTCTATAAAACAAGGCCCCCATGTGGAGTCAAGACATACAGTGAGATCCTGTAAAAATTAGTAAAGAAGTCTTAAAATTAGATTTAATTGGTTGTATTTTCATCTAAGATTATATCTCAAAAATTTCGTAATCTCAAAGTAAACCATTGAAAGTGCAAAGCCAGTATGTAAATGCGCATCTAATGCGTCAGGCTTCTGAAATATGTTTGAGTCTTTATATTTCACTTCAGCATCCATGAACAGGCAGAAAGCTTTTCACTATTTATGCAGAGGGAAAGACAGAAGAGCTTCTCTTAGGAGCTCACCCCTTTGTGCTAGTGTGATTGAAGGGAGCTGTAAAATAGTAACTGCTGATTATGCAAGAGCTACCTAGGTGTGTGAGTATTCAGAGAATTTCAGCTTTCTTTGGATGCTTTGGCGATCAGTGTACATCCTCTTAAGAAATCTGCAGGGAATGAGTGTGGATGATGGTTAGTGGGGCAGAAAGCAACTAGAAAAACAAATATGGATGGAGAGCTGAGAGCATTGCAGTGGAAAACTCAGCTGTATAAAAAGAATTAGGCATCTGATTGTGTCAGTCTTTTCATGTTTCATCTGCTGCATGTAAAAAATGGTTCTTTTTCCAAGTCTAAAAAAAGTACTTGCTTTTAGAATGGATTGCCTTCTTCTGAGTTAAAGGGAGGAGAAGTTATAGTAAAATGGAAAGTATTTGTGTCTGCAAACTTCTTTCTGGAAGTTTCAAAGTCCAGAGAGCCCGCTTGCAAAACCTTGAGGTTTAGGAAACTCCATTGTGGTGTGAAGTTTAAATGAGGAAATATAGTAACACACCACAAAGTGTCCCTTGGGTTGTGAAAAATCACTTCTGTGCTACTTCTGGTTTAGTTAGTTATTATTTGTAAGCCAATTAGTGCTATTTTTCTAGATTTGTATCAGACACAAGTCATCTAGCAAATCTTTTTTTTTTCTCTGTAGAAGGTATGAATGGAATAGGTGTTACTTTTGAATATAAGCAGTTGTGCTTTCATGCCAGTATCAAACCCTCACATTTAAAAAACAACCCCCTAACAAACACTTTCATTTCAGCATTCATCTAGGATCTATTAATGCAGATACTCTGAACTGTTCCTTAGTGTGGAAAATGATGACAGCACATCACTGATTTAGTAACATTTTGATTACATAGATAGAAACAGAAAAAAATACATTTTAATCAGCTTTAGGCATCCAAATAATTTATCTGCAAAATGTGTTTCACTAAATCAGTTGATTCTGTTGGCATCTGCCGTCACTGAAATATAGCTTAAAGGCATTGTGTTTTCCTTGGCTAGAAGCTACCTTGGTAGCTTGGGTTGTATTTGCCCACAAATGCACAAGACTCAGTGCTAGTCTGCTTGCTGCCATCATTCCTTGAGCATGTGTTTCTACTTTTAAACCCAAGTGCTGTCTTTCCAACGTAATGACCTTCCTTCATATGGCAGAGCTCTAATTCAGGAGTCTCTGAAAAGAAGATTGCAGTGTGACTTCAGCGAGCTCCAAGGTCTGATGGCAATAGTCTTCCAGTAGAGGGGGTGTGGTGGACATCCTCTGGGCTGTGGGTCTGAAACATCTCAGATTACTCAGCCATATTTGTCAGCTTAACACCAGCAGGCAGCTCTATCCGCTGGCTGCTGCACTGACACCTTGCTTTGTTATCCTTCCGTGCGGCTTTTACCTCCTCCTCTCGTGTGGCAGTCAACAAGGCTGCTGCTGAAACAGGCGATAGAGCTTCCTTGCCCTGCTTCTCCAGTACTGTGATCAGTGCCATTAACTCAGTATATTAATGGGGTTAAATTCAAGCTGCTGGAAAATTTGCAATACATCTCTTATAGATATTAGTATTTTGGTTTTTATGACATATAATTGTGCTAACATATCAGATACTGATGTGGCACTGAGATAGCAATGCTGAAAGGCAGGTGTGTTGATATTAAAATACTGGTTTGTTGAAACCCCATTTATTTCAACTTGTATGTTTTCTAAAATTTGTTTGAGGGGAAGTGAATGTCAAGTACCACACTTCGTTTTCAAATTTTATTGATACTGATGGAAAGAGATTTAAAACAGTGTCATTTCTGGGCAAGCAGAAGTTCTCATCTCAAAACCACTATTTTTTTCCCTGATATATATTACTAAACATTCTGGTTGAAATTCCTTTCTAAAAAATAAGAAGGGCTTCCTGACACATGATCATGGTTGAATTTTGAATTGTGTGAGTTGATACAACTCAACTTGGTTTCTTCTATTAGAATACATTAATAGATAAACAAAACGGTTGTGTATCTATCAGTAGACACTGTTAGAGCTACACGGAGATGTTGCAATTTGTACGGACTTTGAAAGCCCTTTTTTTTCTTTCCTCTTTTGTATTTGTTCTGCACATGGAGCCTTACACAGAGTGGCTCCAGTTGCCTGTCTAGGGCCTCTACTGCCTACCATGTTATGAGTAACTGTACCTGAAATTGTGCTGCATATTTATGGCGCAGTCTGTGATAAAAGAAAATTAAGAGTATTTGGCAATAATTACAATGAACAAGAATGTGCAAACTAAGTCAGGACTAAGTATTTCTGTTGATATATGGACAGTAGCAAGAACTGAGGGATATAGCTTTGGATGTAAAAACTAAATGTCTATTGGACAAGTCAAACATGACTAGACTTGTGGATCAAATACCTTCAAAGACTAAAATTTTAATGAAAACAGTAAACTGTGGACCAGTATAACCTGCAGGCTACCGTCCTCTTCTAAGATACATCAAAAACATGTTTTGATCTTGTACTTTCTATTTTGAAAAGTGATTGGAGTATACTGCTAAATTAAAATCGTTCCTTTCTCAGTCTGTCTGGGTCTGTATTTGTGCTTTGACAATTGTTGCAATGTCAGTAATGATTGGTGTTTCCAAGAAACTGCATCATGTTTCATGTATAATACTTATTACTATCCTACTAACATTAGTGTGCTAGTCTTCTATGTTTAATTTTAGAAAAACTAAGTAATTCTGGAGGAATTTTTATTTTTATAGGATTTTCTTGGTTACGAAGGGATGCTGTGATATAGCTCATGTTTGACTGGAATGTTTAGGATCTGTGCATTTTTTATGTTTAATTTGTGAAGTTAGAGTAGTATGGTGACAAATTCTACATCTTAAGTGTTTACCAATAAGAGTATAATGAAACATACATTTTTGACATTGACATACAAACACAACCTAAAATTTCTTACTTACTTTTGCTGGTTTGGATATGTTTTTGAGCACATGTTTCATGTGCTTTGCTCTTTGCCTCAAGTCAGTACAATTCTTCCTCAGACCTCCCATGCTGTTAAATGTGTGGATGGAATGGTAGCTTCCAAGCAGGTCACTCACCCCTAAAGAAAACACTTTCAGGTCGTGTCATATAACCTGTATTATAAGAGCAGCTGTGGGTAAGATGCTAAAAATGAATATCTTGATTTTTTTACATGTTTTTGTTTGGTTTGGTTTGGTTTGGTTTTTTAGATGTGAGACAGAAAGTTGTCATAATATAATACATTGGTCTCTCTTTTTTTTCTTAATAGATAAAAAAATATTTTGAACTTGAGCCACTTGCACGTGGAAAGCGCTGGATTCTTAAACCCTGCTCCTTGGATGATATGGAGGCAGTAAAAGACAGCTTCTCCCTTCTAATAAACTTACTAGAAGAGAGAGACTTCGAGCCTTCAAGAATGTGAAAGCCAAGAGAAAGAAGTGGTTCCCACGCATCGCTGTACCTGCTCACTCTGTCACAGCTTAATTACAGTGTGGTATCAAGGCTGAGCTGTGATATGTTGTTCATACAGAGTTAATGCAGAATGTCCTTTAGTTAAAATAAATGTTCTGTGCATCAGGTACACAACTATTTCCAGTAAAGTTGTCTACACTACTGAAGTAGGAAGTTCCTCTTTGTTTACCACTGTTTCTGCACACTGCATGTTGCTTTCTTGCATCGCGATCATCCTTGGTAGAAAATTTTACACGCACAAAAATAACATAGTCCGTAAAGGAGGAATTCCACGTGTTACCTTGGATTTTAAAAAATAACTAATGTCTAAAGAACTCTTGAGTCCATTTTAGCATGTTTATTGACCTCACGTTATGGAAAAGCACAGCCACTGAGAACCTTAATAGGATACCTAAAAGGCAAGCAGTTTCATGTTAATGCAAAGGTTATTCCTGAGGTTTTACTAAGTGAAAACACAGTTGACAAGTTAGTTGAGTCCTCTTGTAAAGTCACTGCATAACCCTGCCAGAGGCAGTATGGTATTTTTGCTGGAAGTTTGCTGAAAAGTAAATTAACAAACAGATGTGCACAGGTAACAGTACTTGGGGAAAATAGCTGACATAAACAGGTGATCTAGGTGAAAAGATTTTTAGAAGTATATGAAAGATTTTAGAAATATACCGAAGTTGGATTAAGTAATAATTTTCATTGAAAGTAGTTTTCCATAAGAAAAGCGGGGCAAATATCTGTTAGTTCATCTGTGGAGGCTTTATTACTAGTTAGAAGTATAAGTGATTTAAAATAAGGATCGCTTCCTTTATCACTCATTCATAGACCACTACTGTTATTGTAACATTGCTAAGGCATCTATCCCATAATTAAGGGTCTTCCAATATTTGTCCTATAAGCTTCTCTTTTCAAGGGGATTATATATATTCTTCTTTTGAACTTCCTCTGGGCTACTGGGTAATAGTTAGAAGACAAAAAAGTAGTCATTGGAAACAACATTTGTTATATATTTAAAAAAATTCAATTTGGTTCGAGTAACACAGTCCACTTTTCCTCTTTCTGCATTTTCCCCATCGTAGATTTGCAGTATTTTGGCTGCCTTTTGTTGATTTTAAAAAACCTTATAAACTGATTTTGTTCATTAAAGAAACGTGCCAGGCCACTGGTTCACCAAGTCAGTGACCACAGGGTATGTGCAGATCAGTCACTGGACTGGTGCACGCCTTGAATGCTGTGCCTTGTGCGTTCAGCTACCCTTGTGCATGACTGTCTGCAAACACGAGCTCGAGCGAGGTGTCATTAGTTCCTCATTGACTCTGCTTCTCTCTTGAAACACACAATGCCTTGTTTTCGGGGCTTTAAGCAACATATCTTTCCACTCCAAGCATTTATTTTCTGTTTGAAGTTTATTGTAGTTTCTCACTAGTTTATTTGGGGATAAGAAAATATGAAAGATCAGCTTTTAAAGGCTCATAAAAGCTGTTTCTCTATTACTTGTAATTTTACTCTTTGTTAAATACAATGTTTCTCATAGGTATTTTAGTTTACTTTTCAATTTCCATTAATTTCTTGCATTGATCTCACTGTTTTAACTGCTTCCTATTATCAGAAAGAAGCTGGGAAAACTGGTAAACTCCGTGTTTAATTTTGAGATGGAATAGGCAGGAAGCCTGAAGGGCATGTCCTTGCTTTGTTTTAATTTCTCTTTCCTTCCAGGTCAATCGTCTCACTCCTAATACTCTTGGAAACAACCAAGAACTGGAATTGTTCATTTTAAAGCACAGAGGAGCCCTGCTTTGATTCAGTTCTCTCTGCACACTTTAGCTGGGACCCAGCTGCCCATCAGTTTCTCTTGTGAGGGCTAAGGAGGTTCCTTTCCCTGGATATAAAGAGGAACTGGATCTAACTGACATTTCCAAACTCTCTCTTTGCTGACATGAGCTTAAACGCTAGAGTCCCCAGATTTCCACAAGGTCCCCAAATTTCTATCCTATTTAGGGACAATGGAAAATGAGTGGGGAGGAAGAGTAGGAGCATTATTTCCCAGAGAAGGCAGGCAGTTTGGGGAGACCAAATGAGAGATTCCAAGCTTTTACTACTTTTTCATTGGCCATTAGGTAGAAGATGTGAAATAACATTTTTTTACTATTTTCCCCTGCTTTTATTTAGTTATGGACCAAAAGGTACAGGAAATTAAAATAAGCCCAACTGTATTGCATTCTTGAAACTGTACTTATTTCTACCATCAGTGAGTTTGTCTGGTCCAAAAACCTTAGTGGTTCCAAGTTACATTTTGGTTGTGATCTCCTGGCTATGCACTGTTTGAAGGTGCTACATGACCAACATGGAAAGGCCCAAGAAGTCCATGATAATGTGGTTTTGGAGTATGCCAGTGGCCACTTAGACTAGGACCTTTTGATACTTCAATGTTTTTTCTTTAGGCAAATAGCAACTGCACAGAAGCAGTGGTTTTAATTTTCAGAATTATTTTGAGTATGCTTTTTCTTACTAATACAGTGATCATTCCTCATCACAGGTTGAAACAATACCTCATAACTGCTGAAGGCTAAGACCAACACTTAACTTTACTTTGAATGTAGTACTTCTGTGGTTTTGTGTTGTAGATTGACTTAATGGATGTGTACCTTTTTAATGTCTATAAATAACTTCACCTTTTTATGAGGGGATAAAAATGTTCATAGCAGCTCATGTCACACTTTCTTGTCTTTAGTGTTGTTGAATGCTCTGGCTATGGTAGAATATGTAAGCATCATGCAGTTTTCATTCAGATAACTAATCACAATTGCTTTGGATTTTGTTTGTTTGTTTGTTTTAATCTTTTCACACGTGTTTGTCATTTAGGTGGAATAAACTTGGGCACTAGGCTCTACTTTCCATGCAAGTTCATTAAGGAGTGAACATTGTCTTTTTAAAAAAGATATTGTGCTTTAATGTTCTTTAGCCATCTGTTAAATTACTTTGTGTGTGTATGTGTGTGTGCCCACACTGGGCTTCTTCTCAGACCTGTGGCTGTCTGCAGTGTCTCAGCCGTCAGAATGAAAACATTATCAATCAGTATCCAACAACAGCTGGTTTTGACAACCTTCTGTCTGCTGCCTAATGCTTTACAACTCATCAGTAGGGCTTCTTTGTCCACCCACTCTGAGGTGGTAATCTTAACTGCTTCATGTTGTGTCCTGTACTTGTACTTCTAGCATTTGTATGGCTAAAAAGTTAAGTCTTAGTGGGTTTTGATATTCTTTCTTGCTGTATAATGCTCTATGTGTATCTTAGCTTGCCTATTCAAATGCGCTATACAAAAATCTGTGATGTATTATTTCGTTTAACTTCTTGCATTTCATTATATTTATAGAAGTTGCAGATTTTTGTACCGTATTACTTAATACAGTTGCCTTTTTGTAATGGCAATTAATTTATATTACGAAAGTTTGTATCTTTACTGTAGTCGAAAGTATTAGTTAACTGCCATATTATCTTGACTTTATACTAAAAATACAGTGTCTATACACAGAAGTTGACCCAATCAAGTGGTCAACTGCTGACATGGGGAACTTGTACTGTTTGTGATTTATACATAATTTCCACTATCGAAAAAAAAAAGAAAATAAACACTGTGTAGAATTGACTTGATAAGTTTTTGTTTCTTGAGTAAGTAGCCAGTTTGGGAGCATAGCATATTACCTTGATTTGGATTCTTCAAGATAAATTATTTACTCATAAGTGAAAACAGATACTACTGTATAATCATTGGTACATCATACATAGTTGCACATTCACATACATAACATATGAAATAGAAACTTCTAAAAATTGGCTGATTTATTTCCACAGCAAGATGTTGTTACTCTGGAAATATATCTGAAAGATATTGCAGGTTTACTGGTGAAACAGAGATTGGAATAATCCTTTCACAATTATTCCGTAATATTAAACTGAGGGACATGTTTATGTGACTAGAAATTCTTTTAAATAAATGACATGGCAAAGTACATATACAAAACAAAAGTTACAGAAGCTGAGTGAAGGAATATATTCTGGGAAAAACAGAAGCTTGCTGAAACAACTCAATGTTATCCTATCAAATGCTTTTTGAGTAGAAGGTGCTCTCACAATGCAAGTTGTAACAGCTGGCAGAACACCACTGCTGAACCAGACTGGAGTTGCTGATGCAGCTACTGAGGTATGCTTTTTCCATGTCACTGTTTTTAAATCTGCCTTTTAACCAAGACTAGGAATGAAATGAAAGATCTGTAAACTGAGAATTATTTTTAATTCTTTTGTTTCAAATAGGAACTGAAAACCAGCTAATCGTGCCTCATTTGATAGCTCTTAAAAGAATTTTCTTTAGCTCATTAGCCCTTTGACCTAATAGTTTAAACAAATAAAAACATCTGTTTGTGTCAGCTGTAGGATTAGTCATCCAGGGCCCGGGTTAACATGAGGATAAGAGGGAGAGCCATATCCTACATAAAAACAAAACCCATACTTTTTCAGCATCTGTAGTTGAAAAGGACACCTGAAATCAAGTCGGGCTGTACTGAATTCTGTTAGGTGAAGAAACTGAAAAAGATCATTACCCTTCTCAATCCTCTGCCCTCATGAGTGAACTGACTAATTTCATTGTGTGGGTTTGACTGAAAATGAAGTTTAATTTAAATAGTTCTGAGACATTTATTCTTAATTCTAGCTGCTTATAATATATTTTAGCTTTTATCACAGCTATGTTTAGAGAAGCCAAAATAGGCTCCATATCTTGCTTGTTCATTCACTGAATTTCATAGGAAAATGTAATATTCTGGTGGGTTTTAATGGGATATATTCAGGACAGTCTTACTTGTGGAGGGTATGTCTGTGCATCAAACATGTTCAGCACTTCCATTTATAATGTCTTAAATATACCTTAATTTTTTAATCACTGAGTCTCTCTAGGAACAGCAGATACGCAAATGTCACTGTTGGTACTAACAATAGTCTATGGAGCTCCAGTTACCTGTGGCAATAAACTGGGGGAGAACAGAATTATTCTAATCTTCTTGTCAGGTTTACAGTAAACCTAACTGAAGTAATCAGCAAAAGGCCCAGTACTGCTTTGGGATGATTATGGCAAAAGAGACACTCTGCCTGAAAATAGCCTGAATCACATCATATTCTGAGTTGGAAGGAACCCACAAGGATCATTGAGTCCAACTTCTGGCCCTGCACAACACCATCCTCAAGAATGATATTGGGTGCCTGAGAGCATTGTCCAGATGCTGCTTGAGCTCTGTCCAGCTTGGTGCTGTGATCACTTCTCTGGGGAGCCTGTTCCAGTGCCCAGCCACCCCCTGGGGGAAGAACCTTTTCCTGATACCCAATCTAAACCTCCTCTGATGCAACTTCAGGCCATTCCCTTGAGTCCTGTCACTGAGCACCACAGAGAAGAGATCAGTGCCTGCCCCTTCTGTTCCCCTCACAAGGAAGTTGTGACTGCAATGAAATCTCCCCTCAGTCTCCTCTTCTCCTGGCTGGTTTTGGTCAAGACCATATTTGTAATCAAAAGCTGTTGTAATTAATTTCTAAGCACAGAAACGTTCCCTCACACATGGAAAAACTATACATATATTTGAAAACCTGCCCACTTGCTAAGAAGAAAGAGGCATGAATTGTGCCCAGAAATGAAAACAAATAAAACCACTACAGTACTTCTTTTTTCACCTGTCACCTTGCAAAAATGAAATGCTGTTGTTAATTTTATTACTGTGCCATGTAACTATAATTGATTGCATTTCAGTGTGCACTAGAAAGTATTTGCATGTAATAAGTAAAAGAAGACAAGAAATCTTTTTGTGTTTGTCAACTTCCATATATGAGGAGCTGCCATGTTTCTAAGGAAGCATTGAACACTGGAGTACAGGAGCCTTATAACTTTGTTATAAAACACTGCCAGCTGAAATGCTAAATCATGGAAATCCCAAACAAAAGGTCTGGTGCTGTTCAAATGCATAATCCCAGAGATGGTATGCAGGAGAGAGGAAATCATGACTTGCATACGAATGTTGCAAAACCAAAACAGGTTTAATGGCAAATCACACAGCAAAGTATTTGGTGTTTTCACAGTATGACAGTCTTGAATTAGGAAGGTTGGTAGATTTTTCAGGATCGAAAGGGCATTCTGTAAAAAAATTTTAAAAGTCTAATTTTATAGTAGGTTAAATTTTGGGCTTATCAATTTCAACATAGTCCCTTTAAAGCAATAATTCCTGCTGTGCATTAAAGTTGGCAATTTAAAAATATCTTCTATAGAAAGGAATTCATTTTGTGTTCTGTTAACATACACTAAAATAGCATTTTCTGTCTTGTGTCACCTTCTCATTTATTTGAAAGCACATATCCTAGCATTTCTTCAGAGAAACTTATACCCAAATTGCAGTATTGTTGTAACTTTCAAAGACCCCATTTCTGCCAGTATCAGGTTTTAATGCTTGTGAAAACAAATACATGTTTTCAAAACTACATCATATTATTTTATTATGGCATTCCCATGTATGGTATTTGTGTAGGACCTAGAGATTCAAGATATGAATGGGATTGCACCGTTTAAAATTAACACTGATTAACTGCTGTATCTGGAAAACTTTTTGTTTGTTTGTTTAACAGTGGAATGAAAAATGCAATCTCATCATTTTCTCAATATTTATCTTGCTGCAGAGAAGAAATTAGCATTCATTTTCCGTAATATAATACCATTAGTCCATTTTTAATAAATTGCTTTGTTCGCCAGCTAGATAGTTGTAATCCTCTGTGGTTTACATATGGGTGTCAGAATTGAAAGACTTCCTTCAAGTATTTGAAACTAAAGTTGATTTTAAAAAATGCTAATTGCGTTGTCTAAAATATTTTTTGTGTGGTTTGCAGGAGTGTGATTGATGCAGGAAAGTTCACTTTTGCCTTTAAGATATAGAGCATGACCTTTTGGTTACAGTAAATACAGTACTGCAAGTCTGTGAAAGTCATCACATATACTAAAGGTATTGAGACCATTTACCTCACATTCCTTCCTATTAGCTTCCACAATTAACATGATCCACAGCTGAAAAAATAATTCTGTTTGTCAGTGATAAATGGGGTGAAATCGTCAATCACTGAAGCTGACAGTATTATTTTTAAAAGATATTGCAAACAAATGTTTACCCAAAGATAGCAGTATGTTGCTGAGGCTTTTTTCTGCAGGGTTCTCTCATTTCATTCACATGGCAAGCTGACTTTAGTGCTCACTCTCAGACTAAAGAGAGCTTCTTTTCCTTTTTTGTTTTGTTTTGTTTTGTTTTGTTTTTGATTGTTGTTGTTGTTTGGGGGGGGTTGTTAGGTTTTGGGGTTTTTTTGGTGTTTTTTTTGTTTTGTTTCTTTTTTGTTGTTGTTTTTGGGGGGTTTTTTGGTTATTGTTGGGGTTTTTTTGATTATTTCCGGAGCATTAAGAGCACCAAACACCGATGCACCAAAGTCTTTAACAGAACCAGGAGCATTCCTGGTAACCCTCTGAGATCTGAGGCAGAACATCAGCTCTTTGTTTATTTGTTTTCTTTTCTTGGTATGATGTGCAGACCTGAGATTTCAGTTCAGGCCTGTCTCCACTGAGAGGTGCCAGTAATATAGGATTCTACTGTTATGGGCTATATAAATATCTTGCCTATTTTTAGCACTCACTTTTGATCTCTGAAGAATTTTAATATCAAGGTCAAAAATGGTGGTTTCATATGTCACCAATATGAAATAGACATAAAGAAAATGCATGCAGTGTTTGTTAGAAATATCTTGTTTTCTGGGTTCTCAGTACTGAGGACAAATCTTCTGTAAAACTGCTGTGGGATGGTGAATCTTGTTCTCTCTGCTTACAAGAGATTCAGAAGGCAGTTTTGCTTTTAGGTTTTGGTTCAGAACAAATTAAACAGAAACTGTTTTTTCTTTCAAGTGTGGTACTTTATACTATGTGGATACCAGTGATTAGCACGTTCTCAAGCACTTGGTCTGTGAGAACCATTTCGCATCCAACCTGATTAAGGCCTGAGGAGGTGTTCACTGCAAGTCAATGCTTCCAGTTAGCGACCGGATCTTTTTGATTTCTGCCTGCATATAACATTTTAAAACCCCTTGATGTTCACACCTGTTTGCACAGCTCTGTCCCATGCCATGCAAGTGTGGCCTTGGAGTGGCTGTTAACGCAGATCTGGAATTCCTCTGGCACCCAAGGACCAGTTAATTCATGATTGTATCCAGATGAGACACAGTATTCTGTCCTTCCTTCATCAGAGTATGCATGAAGGCCCATTTTCTCATCATCTTTCGTGTTTCCATATCTGCTTATTTTGGGTGGGAACTCTGGTTCATGCAATAATTGATCTTTGATGGTGGGTTTATCTTTTATCAAAGCAGGGACTATTACAGGAGGATAGTTCTGAGACTCTCTTTTCTGATCAAAATTACAGGTTACAATACAAATAGCTAGAAAATGTAACTATTAGTAGATGGCTTTGAGTATAACTAAAACCCAAGATCAACTCCAGCTGACTATGCTGAAAGTTCTCATTTACTAATGTCAGAATTAAACCAGAAAAAGTTGACAAGAATGGCTAGTGTCTGGTTCAGCAGGAGGAGTGCCACAGATGAGCCCTGTGAGGTGTGGGCCACCATTCTGAATGGCACTCAGACCTCCGGCACTGAGGCCTCCTCAGGAGTGGCCACCTGCCTGAGCCTGTGACCTATTAGCCATAAGATATTTGTTTGCTGCAGAGCTGAGGGGAGACACCAGTTTAAGGAGGCCTCGACAGCGGCTCTACCTCGCCAGGTAATGCCAACCCACATCCTCCAGAGCCGGGTGCTGATGACCCACCATCACTGCTCCAGCAGAGCCACCGCGTGCCAGTGGTGCCTGTACCCCGGGAACCCCGCCTGGCTTGTCAGGAACGGTGTGGCATTTACAGCCACGGACCAGCCGTGCCTGGCTTACCGAGACAAGCACTTTTCAAGGCGACTAAAGAAATACTGAAATGGGAAAATCGCTGCTGGTGCCTTCACACCTGTCATGCCGTATTACAGTCTCAGTCTTTGATTATTGGTCCCATAAAGGTGTCGTTTTCTTCACGTTATTAAAGCAATTACAGTTATTATACTTAATTTGTCCTTTCCGAAGGGAGCAAGAATAAATGAGGGAGGATTTGCATACAAATTGAGCCTGATGTGGGGGGAAATTGCAGCAGGTGGTGAGGCTGTGAGATGTTACACAGGAGCATGGCCGGAGCTGCCCTCCTCCACAGCCCTTTGCTGGTGACCCTTTGAGGAATGTCTCACAACTGTCTGGTGGATTCATTTGAATGAGGGACAGTTTGGCTCACTGTCATCCTGGGCAGATCAAAGCCTGTGCCTTGGCCGGCTGCACGGACAGAGGAGGCATGTGATCGGCCTCCCCTCCCCCGGGCGAGTCCTTTTCCCTGGCACTGCTCAGCCCTCCCCACCATTTCTCTCGGGGACGTGCCCCATTCCCATGCATCCTGTCACAGGCTACCATGAATCACTACCATAAATAACAAAGATGCTAATTTTTGGACTGCAACTCTATGAACTTCAGAAAGCATTTTCTGCTGTAATCTGTTCCATCAGAAACCTGTTTTTTCTCTTCATCTGTTACTCACTACTAATCTTCATATTACACTCTCTCAAGCATTCCCCTCGCATACAAGGTTCTCAAAAGCAAACACTTTCAAATACATTTCTGCATTCTTAGTGAAAACAAACAAACTAACGAGTAAACCTAGATGTCACGATGTTCAAATAACATACAATGTGTTTTTATTTAATGTGAAGAGATACAAGAAAAAAGACATGTTGACCTCTCTCCAGTAAATTTTCTCAAGAACATTGCAAAATACATGTAAACTCCCTTGGCCTGTTCAACCTTTCCAGATGCATCACTCTCCTGGGTAGTTAGACAGATGTAAAGTCAAGTGGGAGTGCAGATAAGCATGTTGGATACCACCACTGTACTGAAATATGTAGACCTCCATATGGTAAGGTAAATACCATCATTTTTTCCCCCATTTTAAAGTTCCCTATGAGGAAACTTTAGCCCTATCTGTGGTTACAGAACAAAGGAAAAATCTTGTCTGCATGTGTTTTATAAAATATCTCTTTCATGTAATCATTTATGGGCTGTGATAGCTGGAGTACATAAAATGTTTCAATATTTATTTCTCCTTCAGAATTGCTTGGATTTTTCTTCACCTGTCAAAATGACTTGCTTCTACGGAGCAGTGTCTGTTCTGCATGTCTATATTCTGTGGTTACTTTAAGGCTACAGTATATCAGATTCAGTTTCTTGAACTAAAAGTTATAGAAAATTCAGAGAGAAAACTATTACCAAAGTAACTCAATTAAAGAGTCCTATAGGAAAAATCCTTGCATATGCTCAAAATACACTCAGAGAAAATGTGTCGAAAAACAATAAAAAATATTACACTGATGTTTCAAAGGATGTATATGTGAGATTCTGTTACCGGAAATACTTTAGTGTCAGATATGCATACCTATAATTAACTTTAGTTTGAAACTTTGTCATCTATCCTCATTTCTCTGTCTGTCTTTGTAACACACCTTTCCAAACAGCACATGGTCTGGTTTTGATGCCCAGTAAAATTCCATGTCCTCCTGCAGTTATCCCAAATGTCAAAATTAGGTCATGACTGGCCTACCTTCATGCTAAAGCACTTTATCAACCCTTTTATGGGGACTTACAGCTCCCTGTGGTGCTGATGGTCTCACAAACCATTGGGATTATACCTTTTTCCCCTCCATCTGTAAATCCGCTGCGTATCTGCAGCATTTACACAGCATGGAATGAGTGTCCAGTGGATTAAAAGTCTTCAATGAATGAAAAGACCAAACAAAAATATTTGGAGCAAGAGAGCATTTCCTTAGCGTAGAAGGAGTGTAGGGTGAATTTAGCAAATCTATATAACCTGACTAGACGGGATGATGAGTATCACCTTCCTTCATGTAGGACAAATGTAGGTCAGAAACAAACGCCTAGTTTCTTGATCCATCACCTTCAAAACATCCCCCTAATCCCTGGTCATGGTATCATGGATGTGGGTCTTGAGGATCAGATAGAAAAGGCAAATTTTTTCTCTCTGACTGGCCAGGTCACTGTGCTTTTTTCCCCAGGACAGGCAGGTTTACTTTATTTTTTTTCCATCGCAAGGCCATCGCGCAGTTCTCTGAATAGGTAGGTCTGGTGCCTGCCCAGAAACCAACTGGTTTCAGAACACTGGTCCTCACCTTACCTATGCAGCTAAAAGCATAGAAACCAATTAAACTTTTATATATTTGCTGCTTCATTTATTGATCTTCAAGATCCTGAATAAGGCCCCAACATCCAAAGGACGTGATACCTCCTTCTCATTCAGCCATAGTAACTATGAGGCCTGGGAATGCCTTGAGCAGCAACTTGGCTGCAGACAACATCTTCTCCATGGAAGGTGGTGTCTGTGGCACAGTTCACCACAAAGGCTGCCTAACAGCACAGCTTAGCTCCCTTAACAACATGGCACAATGCCAGTAGCTCTGCTCAGACCATTGACAGACAACATCTCAAAATCATTCTGGGAAATATTTTCTTAATTGACAATTTATCTCAGATTCCCTCTCCCCCTCTCAAGCAATTGAAATCTTTCCGGGAGAAAGGGTAGTTTTTAGAATTTTGCATACAACCTAGTGTGGAGAGTATTAAGGATGTAGTGCTGTCTTTCAAGGATGCCAGTTTTGTCTGGAGCCTTCCACGGAATCTCCATTGTCTGTTGGGTATGAGCTGAGACCTGTTGTGCTGCTGACATTCAGACCATCATCACATGAACAGTTGTTTACAGGTGTAGGTAATAGTTTGAAGCATGCATATTTTCAGACAGCAACTGCTGCGTGACCTGTAGCTATCTTGCAACCCAGACAGAACAACAGTTAAAACAGATGAAGTTGTGTCAATATTTCCTCATTTTTATCTAGGTTTCATGGAGTGCCTTTGAATGTCTGTCTGGGCAGTACTAGCTGTTAGCTGTCTAGGGAAGATGTTTTGTCTGATATAATGATCTATTTCTACCGATTCTCGCATCAATATTTAATCAGTGCCGTAGTTTTGTGTTGTTGGAACATCCTGACTTAGCATCATTATTCTACTATAGCTCTGTCTCCTTTGTTATTCAAATAGCTTTACAAGCCCACAGCATTAAGCCTCACTCCATTCTTTACAAAAGTGGGGACTTTTTTTTCTTCCGTTAGGCAGAGAGGGAGATCAAATGCAGAATGATTTTGACCTAAAGATCGTCTGAACTCTGAAGCAGTGCTGGTGCTTAAGCATAGGCTCTCAGTGCAGTGCTTTCCCTATGCAACTAAGGCCTCCCACAGATGAGACCAGCAAAGCAAGTTTGTAATCCTTTCATGTTAAGCTTCCCAAGGCACTTTCACTTTGGTAACTCAATGAAATTTGTCTGGTAACAAGGGGCTTGGTTTCACTAATGACAACTAGCATGCAGTCCTCTTGCACCTTGCAAACTATGACTCTCTTCTGCAGCTGTTTTGCAGGGGAGACAAGGTTGCGTCCCCAGCATGGCTTGGGGTTTCATTTTGTCAGAGAGTCCTTTGGAATAAAAGCTGTGTTTTGCATTGCAGAACTACGGTTTTAGGTAGGCAATGTGTACAACAGTGTAATTTCACCTGGTACAGGTATTGTATATTTACATCTTGGGTCACATTAAGAAGATGATTGAATGATGGTTTTCATGAAAGACTAATTTTAAAGAGTCTTTTGTCTAAGCATTTCATAGATTGATCTTTGTACATGGTCTGTACAAGAAAGGATCTGTTGGATGTAGTTCATTTCTTTCAGCTGTAGCTAGATATTTGCATATATCTTTTAAACCATGTGAAGTCAAACCCAGTTAGCCATAAATAAAGGATATCTGTTCACAGTTTGGAATCTGTTCTATTGCCTTTTTCAAACCCTTGCTATTGGATTGATGGACAGTTCATGTTGTTATTTAAATGTGTTATGTGTTTTTTGCTATAATTCAAATAAATTAGTTTCTAATTTTGAGGCAAAGTTCAAATTGATTCTATTTAAATTGAATTGTGCCATGTGGTTACTTCAGCCTCAAATATTTTGAACTATGTTAAATAACTTACAGTTTTATTAGAAAAATACAGAAAGAAATTAAAATTTTCTTTAAACTGAAGTTATTTATGATTAAGTAACTTATTTTCAAATGAAAATGTACTTGTAAATTAGATGTGCCATGATATTACATCTCTTCTGAACATGATATATCCATCTGTACAGTTATCCCTGACTCACCAGAGCTGAATGGCAATTGAACACTGTTCAACAGTGAGTCACTAGTGACACTTCTTGCAACCCATACTTGGTTTTTCAATAGGTCTGTTCCTACCTACTGCTCTTCATGATCTGAAAGGACTGCATGCAGATGTATTGCAGCAGATCCTTGTTTTAGGTACATGTGGAGAGAGTATACGCCTTGTTTCTTTCTGGTTTCCCATTGGAATTGTTTTCTCCATACCACTTCATACAAGATTAAGTTCCATCCATCTTATTTTCACTAATGCTTTCCAGTGAAATGCTTCAGGATGACTAATACCCAGGTGAACCTGCAGTCTCTATCTGGTTTCTTTGGTGGTGAGTTTATGAGGAGAAGTTTATTTCTGCCCTTGCTCCTCATCTTCAGCCCCTGGTGTTAGCACCAGTGTCACAGCCTCTGTTTCCACTACGGCAACGTAGAGCAGCAGCACTGGGTACCAAAAGTTTGTACTGACCAGTGTATCCCTTCCTCAGAAAAAAACAGTCTAAATAATCTACCACACTCTGAAGTGGTATAAACTTTCATCTTACTTCACAGTTTTCAAGATAAAATAAACTGGTTATCTGCTTACTTTTAGCTGTCTTGTAAATCTTCTAACAGTCATCAATCTTCTACAGCTTGCACACGCCAGGTCAGCAAGCACAGTAACAGAGGCTCACCAAAATGAGATATGTTTACTGCAGATTCTAAACATGTGGCACAATTTTTGTGCTGTATCATTTCAATGTTGTGATGTTATCTTTTCAATTAAGAGGTTGCTGTTTCTTTTGTTCATGGAGACAAAGGAAAGAAAGCAAACACATAACAGGCAGTCCCTGGTTTGCCATATTGAAACAGATGAAATAGATGAATTGTTTCACTATCTTGACTGTATCAGTGCACTCAAGCTGGATAAATTAAGAGTCCTCTGACCCTAAATAATGGTATATGAAATGCGTTCTTCAATTATATTGAATATGAACCAACTCTATTTTTAAGAGGTTGTATCTAGTGTGTCTGTATTCAGTCTTGCTTCTTCCCCCACATCCCCCCGCTGCCTTTCCTTGTTAATTCATTTAAACAGGGCTTCTTTCTGCTCAATTTGCATTCAAATGGCTGTCAGGGGAATTTATGGAAATAATATAAGTGCTTTTATCATTGTGTATTTAGTCACATGTGCTAATTTTCAAAAGATGAACTTGTCTAGCATCTTAGCAAAAGAAAGAATAAGAGTCAAGCACCAGCCTTTACATGGCTACAAAGCCATGAACTCCCAGACCAGCATCCCAATTAAAGATTTCTTGGCTCAGCTGATATATCTTTGTCTCTTGTTTTAGATGGCCCATCTTATCCATTTTCTGGCAGATATTTTCTGCTTCTTCTTCCTCCTTTGCAAAGGAGATTAAAAAAACTACCCATCTCTAGATCCAGCACACACGGGAATCTCTTTCTTCTTTGTATTTAGCAGTGAAACACAGGTTTATGGAGTTTTGGAAATTTCACTTTGTGTGCTGTTTCTTTTCCTTAATTGATGTTAGAACAATAGTGGGGCACATCTCACAATTAGCAGTAGCTCTGCAAAGGCCACCAAGAAACACCAGTGGGTACCTCTGTGGATTGATTCTCTGAGAGCTGAGTCTGCCCCCTCCTTTTCTCAAAGTTGCAATCAGCAGATTCCCCAACCCTCAGTGTATTCGGTAACATCTTCAGCAAATTCACAGCCGAGACAAACTTAATTTTGACCAAGCCTGACATCAGTGGCTTATAAAATTGAACCTGTAGTTTTAGCTTAGGCAGCATAAGATACTTTTAGGTCTGGCTCATTGAAGACCCAAGTAACTTGTTCTTTTTGGCCCTTGATGACAAATAGTTCCTCCTCTGGTTTCTTGAAAACTGGAGTAATTAGTAGAGAAAAAGAACTCCATAAAGCATGTAAGTTGTTAATGAAAATAGTTGGTGACAGAAGTATGGTAGCTTTTCGGACAAAATGGTAGACATTTATATTTTAGATCTACCATTAAGCTGTCTCAGTGGCAGGTTATCCACTTTACTTTCACATATTTTCTGGAAGAAAGGGAGGGATTGTGTAAACATGAAAATTACATATTTCAAGCCTTTCAATCTAGTGAGTTTTAGATAATTTTTGTTACTCTGCCCTTCTGATTTGAAAAGTATATAATTTATATAACACCAAAAAAAGATGCCCCATTCATTATGTGAGTGTGAGTTACTGATTTAATTACAAAATTCCTGAAATGGTGGAGGGTCAAAGGGGGAGTCACAGAAGTTTTCAAATCTGTAGCTCAAGAAAAGTAATGTCATGTCCAAGTGTATTTAGTGAATGATAATGCAAACCACAGGCAAATACAGAGGAGAGGAGAAAATAAATTCCCTGGCTCAAGCTGGGAATGTGTTGAATGCTTAGAGCCAGAGAAACAATAATTTAGAGGGGAGTATTTCCCTGGATTCTGCACTACTAATAAATCATTGCCGGTCATGCAATTTTTAGTGGTCCCAACAATGATTACATTTTGTATACACTGGTCACACTTTGAGCCCAAATACTGTCCTTTGTTCTGCTCTCTGCATTACTAATGCTCCAGGTGCTCTCAGGTGTTGAGGAACAACATTTTTATATAAATAGGAAGAGGTGTGAGTCTGTATGCACACACACTCACATATATACATATGCCACACCTCAGGTCCAAGGAAAATATTATTTATGATACAAGTTTTTTCAGAATTGCCATTAGGAATTATTATAAGGTTTTGTAAAATAGGTAGAAATCTTAAAATTTAAATTAAATTCTATTTCTGAGCATATTTTCCTTGTAGAGAGAACAAGAAGCAGCAAAACCTGCCAGTCTGTCTCAGATGGTATGAGTTGCTTTCTGCTCATAAATGACTTAAAATTCCTTGAAGAAAGGCAGTTACTAAGGGGAAAGTACAATCTATCAGACTTGCAGTACACAATTGTCTTCACCTTAAGGAACTGTGACTCCTTGGGGTGTGAATGCAGGTACGGAATATGCTGTAGTAAACTGGGGGAACAGATTCTGGAAGTGGGTGCTGAGCCATAAATAGCACAAAGCCTGCAAAATGATGGAGGAAGGAATGAGCACAGCTCACTCAGTTTTTTCCAGAGAAAGAGTATATATACATCTTCCAAGCCATTGGAAGAGCATTCACTAAAGCATGTGTGAAAGTTTGTAAGGATTGTTGGGTCTGACAACCCTTCTTCCAGAAAGGACAAAAAGTCAAAATACCCAATGCCTATCAGGTCAAGAATAACAGAAGTTACTTAAGATTAATTGGTGGGAAGTTTTAAAAAGATCCCTGTGAACATCTGTGAAGGACACAGAGTACCTTCTGGAAGGCAGAGTTGTTCCTCCATCCCTGCGGAGCTGGTGGAAGGACAGCCCAGAGACTGCAGATGAAAATCCTGGCACCAAGCAGTAAGAGCCTGCTGAGAGGAGCAGTGAACCAGCAGCCAAACCCCAGCAGCGATGGATAAAACTTTCTGCAGACTACAGAAGACTCTGCCAGGTGTGCTGCTACTAGGGAAGCCACTGGGTTGACTGGACCAAAGCCTGGAAGCAAGGTTTGATCTCTGTTTGAAAAACCACCAAAATAAAATGTCAAGACAAATCTATTGCAGAGCTGTGGCTTACTTAGGTGTTGTCACTGTATTGAAGAACTATTACTGATTTAAGCATTAGCAGAGCAAATCACAAATCAAAGCTGGGATTTAAGTTTGTCTTTTAAGCAACTCACTAATGTGAGCTGGCTGAGTGTCCTAGAGCTTCTTCAAGGCTGAAGATACGTAGCAACAGAAAGAGCAACAGGGCTACTGACAGTGGAAAACAAAAGATGGAGATAGTAAAAGTGCAGAACAATGCTTCCAAGCTGATTTGGCTAGGTGCAAATCTATAAGGAACTGGGAGGAGGACAGGAAGTGACCTTTTAAGTTAGAAATGTGTGAGTATAGAGCAATTTCTGTGCCTTTGAGTGAAATGTCCAGCCTCTGGGTTTCTGCAATACAGATAAAACTGGACTGAAGATTACACCAGCCCACAATCATGCTGTTTGTACCACTCCCCTGGTCATGTGCAGCAGGTCCTACGCTAGGATCCAATTTTGTTACAACTGCCAGCCCGATGTGTTTAGTTGAAATAAACTAGAAAAGAATTGCTTAGATGAAGCTCAAAATGGTTTTCTTTACAGAAGAAAACCTCAGCTAGACCAACTAATAAAGCCAAGTGGAAGATGTAACCTATTTGGGCATCTCAGTGTTAACTTTCTCCCTTGACAACACGAATTTCAGAAATATTGAACTATTTACTGTCTCTTGAAACATCTGGACTTTCTACTTGTTTCATAAGTCTCTAACAAAAAATATCTGCACATCATCCATCAATCCACAGCCACATTCTTTTCTCACCCTATCATGATTAGATTCTTTGGGAGGTTTTAGGGGTTTTTTTCCTAATGCTTTTCTCCCAGTTTTTCTTGGACATCCTTGCATTATTAATAGGTTCGAGATATGCTCACTTTGAGCCATCAGAAATTAAACTAGTGGGCTTTAGTAGTTGTTATATAAGCTGGAGAAATGGGGACTTTTGGGGACCTGGTCTCTTTCCTTAGCCACAACTGTCCCATTCTGGCAAAACTGAGACAGACCTCAATCATTGTTTGGAGAAAGTCCACCTCCTGTTAAGACGTAGAGAGCAGTGGTGCAGTGTTTTGTCCAAGATAATTTTTTTGGTAGGAACATCCAGGTCAGTAGAATTATTGCTAGGACTGTCCTGCTCTAAGTGAATGGAAACACCTAAATAGCCCTTCTGTAAAAAAGGAGAGAGGTGCTTTCTCCGCACCAAACTGTTACTTGGTGGAAGAAGAGCTGTGTGGCCCCTGTGGGAGCCCTTCTCGAAGAACTGTGCTGGTAGTGTAAGCAGTCATTGCTTACCTGAGCTACAGCTACTGTGATATTAAAGAGTAATGGAATATCCTACTGTGGAAGTGCCATTTTCCTTTCACTTTAAAAGTCATGGGTGGGGAATCTAGTCACCCATGGGCTGGCACTGGGGGAAGGTTTCTTGCAGAAGGACGAGGACTGCCTGCCATCAGTGACTTTAAGCAGAAGCCGAGCCCCTCTTGCCAGCACATGTTCCTCCAGTTTCTGCTGCTGAATGCTTTGCCTTTCTCCTCTTTTGCACCAGTGTCCTTTTTCCACATTACTTTTCAGCCAGATGAGTCCCCTGACCCAACTCAGTGTGCAATTGCATATGTGCAATCAGTGCAAGACGCTTGTAAAATTAGTTAGCTGTAAAACTGCTGAGCTGAGACCAGCAGGGAAGTCAGGAATCTGGCCTGAGCCCATCTGGGGCTGCCACAGCGGAGTTTCTCGTACGCGAGCAGCCTCTCAGGGGCGGCCAGTTTGCTGCCAGGTAATGAGAGGAGCCGGCTGATAGCGCAGTCTTGTGTGGGGATTGTTTCATCTGTCAGGCTGCCAGGGGATACACAACAACTGCAATCTCCACTGCTCCTCCCTGCCACGAAGATTAGGGGAGTTAGTCATGTGGAGCTATGAGACTGATAGGAGAGACGATAACAACGCACAAACATTAGACTGGTGTAAATATTACGGAGAAAAAGGATGGTTCAAGGATGTGTGTAATTAAGAATAATGGCTTGAAGAGAAAACATCTTTTTATATATGTTACTATTTTTATATGACCTCTGTCTGGAACTCAGAAAATAAAATTGAGGAGGAATCACAATCTTCTCAAGCAATATTACAAAGTGAGACCTTGTTCTTGAAAATAAATCAGCATGTCAGATTTAAATTTATTAATGTAATTTGTTTGAATACCAGATTAATTAAGAAAAAACAGTTCAAAGAGCAGACTCTTCTTTCTGATCAGCCTGTGAAATAATCCTGTAGTGGGAAATTGAGACTTTTTTAGGGTCAAAAACCCTAGAAACCCTGCTGTGATTATCAGATAATTCATCCACTATCAGTAATAATCTTGTAATAAAAGTGGTATGAAGCAACGTATGCCTGACAAAAAGAGTGAAGAAAGTATGTAAAATGATTTTTTTTTCTCTTCTAATAAATTTTTCTACTAGGCATAAAAAACATCAGAAAAATACTGGCAAAAATATCTGGACAAAATAGCTTTTTATCAAACAATGAATCAAAGGTGACCTCTAAAATCCCACACCGTGGGAAGGGAAGCAGGCAGCTCCTCTGTCCCCAGGCTGGAAGGTAAGAACCTGCCCTGTCCATGTGACATGAGTAGTGAAGAGGGGAGGCATGGTGAGCTGGGGAGGGCAGAGGTATCCCAGGTGCTGCTGCCAAGCCCCAGTGAAACACCCAGCAGTTCTTAGCCCATCGTGTAGCACTCACCAGCCCAAAGCCAGACCAGCATGTTAACCAGACATTTGCTTTGGCACCGGATGCTTGGCATGAAAGACTGCACATGAAATCCAAATATTGGCTGTTCCTCACACAGGGTAGCTCTAGAAGAGGCAGAAAAAAGACATAGAGGATGCAGGTGGGGGAAGAGGGTGTGGAAAAGAGCAGAAGAGGTTGGTGAGGAGAGGAGGAAGAAAGGAAAGGTAGGAGGGCATCAAGAGCAGGGGAAGAAAATCAGCAAGACAAATGGACAAAGCAAGGAATACTTTATACCAAGACCAGACTTCAGGCATATGAGAAACCCCCTCTATTTTATCCCAGTGCTCTTCAGAGCTTTCTGTACTGTGCTGCTGCTCCTCTGTGCCTTTGCCCAGCAAATTCTGTCAAACAGCCAGCTGAGTATGCACCGTGCCTCTAATACACCTAGGCAGAGCCAGCTGCCCTTCCAGGCTGTGCTGGAAACTTGGGAAAAAGAGAAAGAAAAGAAATTCTGTTCTGCAAGGCCTGGTGGTATTCCAAGTACTTGAGAGAGAATGTAGGTTAATGTAAGGGGGATTTAACATCTCACCATCACTAATCAAAGTTATGAGTTTGCCAGTAAAGCCGTCACAGACCACCTTTTCAGGCACTGAGAACTTAGCTGTGATCATATGCTCTGGGAGTAACAAATTTTCTGTGCTTATAAAATAAGAAGTCATTGTGTGGCTGCTAAAACAGTGGAAGCTGGGATAGACAAAATGTGAGCATCAGTGAGGAATGATAGGAAGGTACAAGAGCAGGAATAGTGTCTTCTCACAACATCTTTAATATATTGAACAGTAATGGAAACAGAGATAAACATAGGACTCTAACTTAGGCACTCTAACTACCTTAAATTAGTAAACTCTAGAGGTTGTTGTAAATTTAATTAAAGGCTGATATAAACAGCCGTGATTTTCACCGTCTTCCGAAACTGGATGACCACAAGCTTTGGCAGATGACCAGAAGAACCAGTCTCATCAGTGGGTATCCCACAACTGCTCCTGGAAGATAAAACACCACGAATGATGAAGAAAAGTGAATGAAGCTGCTTGTGAAAACTCTGCAATGAGATAAAGGGAAAGAGGCACTTCATCAGGTAGGTAGCTCTGAGATTACTCAGAGATTGAGAAAAGAATAACTGATATCTTTTCTAAAACTGCAGAACTAACAGAAAAGTGTTGAGCAATGGGCTTCTCCCTGCCTCTGATTAAGCATTTTCCAACCAAGGTTTACAAGTGAAAACAGGGAAAGAATCCTTCCAGATGTGTTAAATATCAGGTATTAAGCACAAATCCCATAAACTTTATTCTGTCCTTCATGTCCCCTCAGGTGTGGCTGCAAGCTCACATGCTTTCACAGCACGCAGTGAGAAAAAAGCTTCTTTATAAAACCTGAGGTTGATGTCCAGTCTCTGATATGACACTACTTCCTACTTTGGGGAAGGTACCCTTGAGCAGTGGGAAGCTCTTTTTCCCTCTGGATAAGACAGATAAATGACTTTTCACAGAACATCTCAGAAACTGAAGCAGTTGCAGCAGTTTGTCTTAGTAGTCTCTGAAGTAAGAACAAGATCACCCCTGGCTCTTTCACCTAATCTGATGTGCATCAGAACATTTCTGTCACACTGATCACAACACACAGTGTGAAATACATGCTGGCTTCACACTAGCTGCAAAAGGGACAAAGCCTGTGGTTGCAGCACTAACCCAGAGACACTTCAGAAAACTGGACCCAGCACTGGGAGTTTTCACTGGGATTTTTGAACCAGTATGCATTGAACCAGCACTGCAGATGGCTCCCACTGGACCATGCGCTGATGTATCAGTAAAATTAATCTAATGTGAAAAAGATATGTAGCTGTAGTAAATACATACATATATATAAAATACAGATGCAAAGTAAGAGAGGAGAGGAGGAGGAGGTTAACGAGTTAAGGATTTTAAAATTAGACAAGATATGATTCACTGACAGTTGGTCTCAGTAAAGTGGCCAGCCTAATTAGAGTATCATCAATAATCCATTAGATGACTGGCAATAGTTTTTGTGCAGCAACGATTTGTTAAAATAGCTCCATGTATTTCATAGCAATGGAATTTACAATTTTGTTCAGAGGGGAAAATAAACAAACAACCCTTTTAGTTTTGAAGAACTTAAAAATATATGGTGTAATCCATTGCAATGTCATGTGCGTGACTCCAGTGAGAATCTGAAACAATGCCTCTAACTTGTGTGAATTGATCCAATTTATCTTAATCCTGTTCCCCGAGGCTCAGGGCCCCTGTGCTCAGCAAGGCAATGGCTACATAATTTGGCATTTCATCAGGGTGCCACCAAATTCAGCATTCCCTCGTGGAATTCCCTATTTTGCTGCAGGCAGTTGCTCAACCTTTTGTTTTCTGTCTTCTGACTTGCCTCTTACCTCCTCTCCTTTCCCCATGGGGAGGAGGTAATTGAATTACAAGGCGTGCTCCCTCTACTCCTCCATGGAGTCAGGCAGCAGGGGGTTGGAAAGTGACCATCTGAGTGCAGCCTGTGGCCAGGAGCAGAGTAAAGCATATTGGATCACATGCTGGGCCTCAAAAGGAGCAGAGCAGCTACAGGACCTGGGCAAGGGCTCCTGAAACTGGCTGCAAGAGGCCTGCTCCCTGGCAGTCATGAGAAAGGACGTTTAATTTATATTTCCAAAACAACACTATGGGAGCCAAGACCTGGGGTATAGGCTGGGGCCCTTTGAAAGAGTGATAGAAAAAAATCCCAGCCTTAGGAGTTACGGGGGCAGGAGGGTGGTTTTGCAAAAGATCAAGTGTTGCCAAGTCCTGGTCACCTTCCCACTTTATCCAAATCTTGACAAAAAATATTATATCTTAGGACAATTAAATATAGTTTATTTAGTTTTTAAAATATCTACATAAATGCTTGTGTGTGGAAACCTGTTGTCTCAGAACTCTCTCACATGTATGGAACCAAGTGATATTTTGGCTTGTGTCGCAAAAACTGAAGGGGTGCTCGGTGATGCAGAGCCTTTCTGCTTGAGCCCCCTTCCTACCCTTCCCAAGTTTTTACTCCTTCCTCTGACAGACCCACACTTACCCATCCTCCATCTTAGCCATTACGCAAATGGGCCACAGCAACTGTTTTCCCCCAAACCCAGCACCTTCCTGCTGCCTCACTCCAGCAGGCTGGATCTCCCACAAGGACTGTCAGTCCCCTGCTTGGAACATGAGAGATGCTGCATTAGTGTTGCTTTCTCTCCTGCTGAATGAGGGTCAAATGTGCCCAAACCTTTCCCTCAGCCCTGGTTTCCTTCCAGTGTTTGTGACATGCTGCCTTCTGTCACACAGGGAACATGAGGAGGCCTAGAGGACACCGCTTGGGGTTTCCTCAGCTCCAGGTCCTGTCTGGGACCCTGCAGCCCATCTGTGTTTATGTGATACTGTGTCTTGGCTCTAACATGCATTTTCAGCCGTGACTGCATCATTCCTCCTACACTTGTAATGATACCTTTCATTTTTTTTTATATTAGGGAAAAATATTGCCTTGGAACTCCTGGAAAAAGCTAACACATTTTAAACTGTTTAGTTGAAATAAATATTAGCAAGTTTTTTGAGGATGAAGCACAGGGAAAAATAATACTTTGAGGTCATGAAAAATGTCTAGAGTGGTAAAATGGAATTTCAGCCCATTTTGCAAAGGGAAGGTTTTTCTTGTGGAATTCTTGCAATGAAACAGTTTTGAGAAAAAATTTTATTGAGTACAATATTGTCTTATCTTTGTAAAGCACCATGCTAAGAGTTTGCCCTTTGTCTTGATAACTGCACATTCCTATCAGGAAAAAGAGAAAGTAGTTCTCACACCATGATCACTTTGTCTCCTTCTCATCTCACCATGACATAATGAAATTGAAACTGGACGGATAGGACAGGATCCTGAAGGCTATCCCACTTCAGCAGCTTCCAGCTCAGAATAACAGCCAAAGGTGTTTGCAACAGTACAAGATCTACCTTTAGATTTATCAGCCTTCAGAAGTTTGAAAGAAGCTTTTAACACATGGGTTTCAATATAGAGTGTTGTGGTGAAAAAAAGTTTGTTCTTTCTTTACAGAAAACGACAGTTGCCAGGATGTCATGTCTGTGCTGGGCAGTGGAGTGAGGCTGCACATGGCTGTGAGGTGCACGTGGAGGCCTCCTTCCACTGACAGTACAATTCCAGACAAGAACTCTGTTGCCCTTGGCTGTGTCTCTGTGAAGACTAACTCAGCCTTGGAAGTCTCTTGTTTTTCTGTAGTAGTATAAAAATCTAAACGGATCAGACTTTGTTTTGTCTGCCATTTAAGCTTACCACCAGTGTTGTTCATCCAGGCATTCTTGGTTTGTGATTGCATCTTTATGGGGAACAGCAGCAGAAGGAAATCAAAGCTCTTTCTGTTTTTTGTTTTATGCATGTGTGTGTATTTGCACACACCAGTGGCTTACAAGACACTGAGCCTGGATCCTGCTAGGCAGTAGGAACAAACACTGCACCCAAAAAGCAGGGAACAGGACTCGCAGGGAATGCAGTGGTGTATTGTGTTAGTGACCCATGATTTCAAGTATTTTGAACTAGGCTGCGAATCAAAGCACAGCTGCAATATGTTGCGGTAAGAATCTTTAGATAAGGAATTCCATTTTGTGGCCAAATGTGACAACAAACTGTAAAGAAGTTTTATACGAATTACCTAAGGTTTGACTGAATCCCTACTCTTACTTTGTTAAAATATTGGTATGATGTTAACAAGTGATACATTTTACAGATGAAGGATATGCATGTAATTAACAGAGATTGTCTTGTCTTATTCCTTAAGATGAATAGAATAGCTTGTTTCAGGTTGTTTTACTTGTAAGATCTGGGTCCTGTAAGCAGTTGCACACGCTTACCTTCATTTCTGCCAGGTCTCATGAGCTTAACTGGTGAAGTTAAATGTGCATGTAGAATTCGATCAGTGCCCTTAAAAATCTTAAACAAGTTCAGCAAACAAAGCCAAATATAGAAAGATTAAGATTTATTCTGAAAAATAGTATGTAAATTTGGCTGGACTACATTTATAGAAAGAATTGTGTTTAAGAGCCTTCAACAAAATTTAGTAAATGTCTTTAAAGTCCTGTGTATTTTTTAACAATGCAAATGTCATCCTTCTGGGGGAGGGGGAAGTGAAATGATGTGAAGATCCTTTAGTTTCTAGGATGTCATGCTGCTTGTTTTTCACAATATTGCCAAAAGGTTCTAATAGCCTCTTTTTCATTAGTGTTTCTTTGTTCACTCCAGAATCTAGATAAAGTGAATATATACTTGATATGGGCTACATTTTCTATAAATTATCATAACTAAGTTTGGTTGCTCTTTTTACCTTTCTCCAAAGTTTGTTAGAGGTTTAAGGCTGAGAAATGTATGCAACAAACTTACAGTAGAGAACTGATCTGAACTTTGAAATGTCAATATGAGAAAACAGAAATTGATATGTATTTACTCTAAATGTGTAATTATGCTTCATTTATTAAAACACAATCATTAGCCCAACATTAAAAAAAATCAAGAGTTGGACTTTCTGAAGTTTTTACTAATTTAAATTTCTCAAACAACTTTTAAAATTTTTAAAGATTGTTTAAATTAGATGTTATACTGTTAGTAGTCCCATGCAGCTGAAATAGAAAAAATCAGAAAATAACAGCTGCTCGTTTAAAAACAGTAAGTGATTGCAGATTCCCCTATTAAAAAAGAGTAGTAAATAAATATAATACAGAGTTTAGTGATGCTTTCCCTTTAGTGATTCATTATTAAGCTTACGTCTCCTATCTTCCCATGAAGGGCATAGATATTAGATGGATGAAAAATCCCCAGTGAAATGGCTGTTATTCCTCCACCTTGTTATATGTGTAAAATCACATCTTCTTCCTATAAAGCGCCACTTAGGTCTGAGGAAAAATATTGTAAAAAACTGCACAGAACTAAGCTATTTCCCTCCCACTGCCAACTGAACAAGTCCATGTAATTGCTGAAGGCACAGTCATCTCCTACTAACTATTTTTTAGGTGCCAGTTGAAATACAGTGGTGGTGCTGATGTTTAATCTGGGATATTTCTCCTTACTTAGAAGGTGGTGTGACACAGTCCACAGTTTTAAGACTTAACTGTGATTATTTTTGTTATTTGAAAAGGAAAAAATAGAATTTAATGATAGATACATCCTGTGTCAAATTGGCTCAGTGCATCTACTTCAGACAATTGTCTATCACAGGGAAGAAGTGTGGCACCAAAGCACTCTCAAATATGTAGATTCTTGAAAAGGTAAAATGTTAACTTTCAGTTCACACAGTGCCAGAGTTTTGCCTGTGTTGCTAACTGTAGACTTGAACAGCTATGTCAGCTTTGTGCTATACCACTAGTATAGCTCCAAATGAAGTTTTAGTAACAAATAGGGACAAATTCAGATTTATAGCATGGGAATCAGTTTGGGACATGAAGCAAATTTTACAAACTATCAGAGGCTGCTTTTTTTATTTTCCTACTATTTCTAGGTTGCTGTAAATGGTATGACACGGGTGAAAGACATGGAAGAACTCGACTTGAAATTCTGGGATTAAAAAAAGAATCGAATGTCTTTTGCAAGACAGTCGCCATCTGATTTCACCACAGATGGAGAAAAAAAACCCTTACATTTTAGTCTCCCATGCCCTCCTTTATATACTACAAGGGAGAATGTATCATGTTCACTGAGTGGGAGATGTATTACAATTTTAAAGAGTACTTAAGGGTTTTCTGCTCAGCAGTGAAAAAATGTAACACATAAATTGTTAACTCTGCAGTGAATCTTCAATGTGTAAACAGAAATAATCATTCAGAAAAAAAAGCAACACAAGCATCCCACAGACAGTGAGGTGATATTAAATGACAGTGTTAGCTACGGATGTTTTCATTTGAGTATAAACACGTCTTGGTTTGATGGTAGCTCTAGGAAGGAGCTGGAAGCGAGTAAGTAATACTTTGTCCTCCTTACTTTTGGTGTTTAACGAGCACCTTAACCACGATGGGTTTCGTTGGATGAGGCTACTAATTATTTTGTAGTCAGAAAGTGCTCTATAAAAGGCATAAGAGAGTAATTCAAAGCAGTTTCCTTTTATCTGCCTTGCCAATTGATGTCTATACAGAGCAAGTAGGGCTCCCCAAACACATCAGTCTGTTTCAGATACACAAGATTAAGTAGCAAGTGACATTCAAGAGCAATCGGCCCACCCAGGAGGAGTGAAACCAGCGGAAAAGCTGTCAGATTCCGCCTTTTCTCCATTAATCTTGAAGCTTTTCAATGCTGCCAGGTCGCATCTCCATCAAACAAGCTGCGAAGAGTGTCGGGCTATTTTCTTTAGTCTCACCCTCCCCTCTCCATCACCCCATTAACCCCTGCCATGCCAGGTTCTTCTGGTTTGGGAGCAGCTCTTATGTTAACACCAGTAGGTGGGGCAGCACAAAGGGCTGGATGGAGCCCATTGTGGACTTTTTTTTAGGTGCAGGCCAACATTTACGTGGTTGGGGAAGAATGTGGCAGGGGTTTCTTCCATGATGGAACTGTTCAGAATGCTTATGCAAGAAGGTAGGAAAAGACAGGTGTGTTTGTCTTCTGTAACCAGACACGATGTCTGAATATAATGAAGTACTCTTTTCCAGGTTGGTCTGTTTTAGAGTGAGCTGTATGTTCCTCAGTGTAGATTAGAAGTGTAGATTACGTGTGTAGATTCATGCTTTCCTTCATTTGCAGGTGATTTTTTGCCAATTTTAGTTGAGTTGCGTTATGCAAGCTCCAAGAGTTGACCATAGCATAGATATGAACATTCTTCTTCCCTGGGCAGTTCCTATGGCGTGTTGGACACACTGTGTAGCTGTCATGGAGGAGGCGTTCAGGCTGGCGGCGACCTTCAAAAGCTGAATCACAGAAGAAGAGGGTGGCTGAGTGGCCGGAAAGTGGCACAGATTGTGAAGTGTTCATGTCAGGAATAAGTGATAACATATGTTGGAACTGGAGCCAAGTGACTGTGTTCCTCTGATACGAGGGGATGGGTCTGACTGGAAGGAAAGAGGCCTCTTTACTTGAGTTCCTAGGGATTGCATCCTGAGGATCATATTGGGGAGGGTGTGGTTTTCAGAGGGAGGTAATTATTGTTGAGGCAAAATCCATATCTGAGAAACTAAATCTGTGAGTATAGAAGAATAGATGAGCATGTAAAGAATAGAGAAAGAATAGATGCAGCATGTAAAGGCAACAATGCATCTCAACCGTCTCTGACAGCAGATGTCTTGGGAAGATTATACGAAACATATAGGCATCATATAGTGATAGCTCCTTGGATAGTCTTCTAGTCTGCAGGAACTTGTGTATAAGGAATTTCCCTGTATTGAGGTGGCATCTCTCTCCCTCCACCTCCCTCTTTTTGCTACAATAATATAATTGTAGTGTTTACTTTTCTATATGTTCTATGAATCTCTTATGTTCCTTTTCTACAAGTGATATTTGAATATCTGACAGTCACAGACAGGGACAGTGGATTTGTTTCTACCATAAATCAGAGAGTGAGAATCATGAAAGATGTGTGCCCCTACTCAAATCACATACCAGTATTCCCTCTCACTTTTAAGCAGAATTGAAGCCAAGCAGAAATGGTCAGGGAGAGGCTGCAAAGTAAAATTATTTCAAGTCTTAAACAGGTGAGGTGACTGTTCTGTCCCCAGATGAAGGAGTACCAGGAGGAGGTGGCGATGGTGAGTTTGCAGGGAATTTTTACTTGTATCTTAACCTGGTAGATGCACCCTGGAAATGTCTACCAGATCTCACCTTGAATGTTGGAGAGGGGGACACACTTCCTCTAAGCTATCCACTCCCAAACACCGTTTGTAATTCTCTGTCTGTGCTGTTCCAGCAAAAAGAAGTGATACGATCTAGTTTGTAGGGTTTTTCGTCTAAAGAAATTTAAGAGGATTTTTTTACTAATGCAATCTAGGTTACTCTTTGTTTCTCCCTACTAGCTACTGTTAAACCAGATGAATTTTACTTAAACATGCAGAAACTGCATCAGAAAATACAACTGCTTTTCAGTTACTGCTGTAAGTATGCCACTAGTGAATATGTTTCAGTATGTTTGGGTTCTTAAGCTATGTTTGTAGATAATAGGCCTTCATAATTTTTATAGAATTCTGCCTTTAATGGCTAGCTGTGTGTAGTTCATTCTCCAACTGCTCTTTATCAGTCTGCTGTCTTAGTAGGCTGGTTGTTTCAATTGGTCATTCTTCACATAAAGCACAACTCATGGTAGCCTTTGTAAACTGAATTCTGTATTAAGGCAGTGCAATCTGCAGCAAATGGGGTATTAACACATTTAATGGTTATGACAGCAGAATCAGGTTCCTGGAAAAGTGGCTGTGTCATTCTCAAACAAGCATGCAGAAGGATGAATAGCATGTGATGTAAAGAATAGAGCGTGGGGGAAACAGCCAAAGGTGAGAACAGGCTGAAAATGGTACTTGGAAAGTAATAACTGTATCGCACAGGCATAGAGGGAGAAACACCTCCACTATGACTTTGTTCAGACTACAGGCAAGTAAACATTCATATATACAAAAATAATGCATTTTAGGTAAAGAAGATTTTGTATGTCAGAAGAGAAGAAGACTTTAATACTTAATCAGTTGTAATCTCTGAATGACTGGTTGAGGCTAGCTAGCATATTATAAATTGTGACCCAGTGCAGTGGTGTGTCATTAGCAGGTGTGATTACTCAGGCCTTTATGAACAATCATCACATTAAAAGTGAGTCACTTCCCCTCTGCCATTGCACTGAACATGCAAGCAGAAACATATGGACGTGCTGCGATAGTCACTAAGGTACTTAGTGTTTACTACTCTTTGGTTTGTATTCCGCAGACAGAGCAGGAAAAAAATAATGACATTAGAGTGCTGGTGTAAGAGCTGAATAGACCTCTTGAATAAGACACTCCTTCCCAATGCTCACAACTCACCCACGCACCTGGCATTCACCAAGCCCACATAGCCAGTATGTCCCACTCCTAATTTTACACAATGGCTAGGCATGAAGTTTTTCCATTATGTTCATCTATAATTCAATGACATTTATCTTTACTAACAACTACAGTAGCTGTCTGTTTTCTACACTGGATTACTGCCAAGATACAGAAATGAATGACCTTAAAATGTCTCCCCTAAATATCTCTCCACAGTTTCTTTTCCCATGCACAGTCTTCACCATACTCCTCACCTTTCAAACTACCTCCCCATCTCAGACTGAAAAATAAACTGGTATCAGTTGCCTCACTGTAAAACAAGATTGCTCTCCTACCTTTCTTTTTATCTTCATTTTCTACCTTTATCGCTCATGTCCTTTTCCTACTCTCTTTTCCTGCCCGTTGCTCTATTTTTTTGTTTGTTTTCCTGTCTGGTTTGTGTTCCCAGTTAAGGATAACTGATCTGTTTATAGCCCTTATGGCATCTATACTCACATTATGTCACACCTTTCCATAGTCGTAACTACTTTAGTACTGCTAATTGCTCTGGTCTTCTCTCATCTACATTTCCATTCAGGCCTTTCATAATCTACCAAGGGGTTTAAGCTCCAGTGCTTTTCCTTTCAGTTATTTGAGTTGTATTTCTTCACAGCTTAATCTTTTTTTATAGGCATAAGTCAAACTTGAGGTTTGGAACATGTTGTTTGTGCCTGCTAGACTATGCTAATTAAGGCCACAAGACCTTCCTGATGCGCAGCCTTAAATTGTACTTCTGCAAAATCGTATGGGATTGCAGTATATAACTAATTTTGGAATCAAGATTCATTCTAAATTTCCACACAAATTCCTGCCTTAAAAAAAAGGGGGGCACACCCCCCCTCCCCCAACATCATCTTCACATAGTGATCATGAGTCCAACTGTTAACCCAGCACTGCCAAGTCTACCACTAAACCATGTTCCCAAGTGCCACATCTACATGCCTTTTAAGTACCTCCAGGTAGGGTAACTCCACCACTTCCCTAAGCAACTTGGTCCAATGCTTGAAAATCTTCTCCATGAAGAAATTTTTCCTAAATTTCTATTTAAAATTCCCCTGGCACAGCTTGAGGCCACTGCCTCTCATCCTACCACCTATTACCTGGGAGAGGAGGATGACCCCCATCTGAGCACAACCTCCTCTCAGCCAGTTGTAGAGGGTGATCAGGTCTTCCCTGAGCCTCCTTTTGTCCAGGCTAAACACCCCCAGCTCCCTCAGCTGCTCCTCACAGGACTTGCGCTCCAGACCCTTCCCCAGCTCCCCTGACCTTCTCTGGACTCACTCCAGCACCTCAGTGTCCTCTTTGGAGTGAGGGGCCCAGAGCTGGACACAGCACTCGAGGTGTGGCCTCACCAGTGCCCAGTACAGGGGGACAATCCCTGCCCTGGTCCTGCTGGCCACACTATTGCTGATCCAGGCCAGGATGCCATTGGCCTTCTTGGCCACCTGAGCACACCCTGGCTCGTGTTCAGCTGCTGTCACCAGCACCCCCAGGTCCTTTCTCACTGGGCAATTTTCCAGCCACTCTTCCCCCAGCAGTAGTGCTTATAGGGTTGTTGTGACCATTACGATCCATTTCCACCAGTTTATCCTTCCTGGATCTGTGTTGCATTAATAAAGACCAACTAGAAATTCCAAAGGTTGAGAAAAAAGTTCTTTACATTCCTGCCTCTGTCTTACTTTCTTAAATTCCTTTTTATTTAATACTTCTACATATGTAGAGTTCAGACATGTGTCTTAAAAAAGTAAAAAAATTATTTCATCTAAAGCTGCAATCCGTGACTAAAAGAATATTGCTTTAACCAAAATGGTCTGTTGAAATCCACACTATTTTTCCAGAAGCACAAAAATAGCTTGGAAAGAGCTAAATTACTACTTTATTCTCCATCTTCTTCTAGTGCTTCCTAAAAAGAATTCCAGTGATCATCCTTCAATGGATCAAGAGATTCAGAAATGTGTTTTCCCGATAAGGTGAAGTTATTATCTAATGTATAATACTAGAATACCTGGTGTATTAAATAACTGCCAGTAATCACTCCTTGGACCAGACCAACTCACAGATGAATAAGTGAAAATGCTGTTAAGTTTAACATCTAATCTAGATATTTATTAAATTCAACAATGTTTTCCTTGTCAGTATCAGGAAAACATAAGTAAGCTTTTGGCACAAGAAAATATCTAGAAACACTGCAAGACCATTAATACTCATTTCTATTGGGGACCATCATGTTCTTGCAATGATTCTTAGGGCAATATGTTCCAATAACATTTCATTCTTTGTTGAAAAGCTCAAAGGAAGTTTGATTCCTGACATTCATATGCACACAGTATAAAGAAAGGGGAACTGAATTTTCCGTACAACGTCAAAGTCCAACAGAAAAATGAAAGTCATGAGTCTGCCAATGAAAAGAATAAAATCATTCATATGCTGTCTCTCTGAAGGGCTTGCTTGTAATGCTTGAAGGTTGAAAAAAATTAGGATAGCTATTCATCTATGTTGCATGAGGTTACATAATGAGTTATGGCTCTAGAGGAGCTCTTACCTCTGCTTGGGTATAAAAGAACTCTGGGAAAGTGAGTCTAATTTTGCTGGAACAATCTAGATCGACTTACAAACAGATTCAGCATTTTGAAATTTAGTATTAGACCATTTTGATCTGCTATGAAGCATTTTGGGGAATCTGGAATAGAGGGGGGTGGTTTATTTTATCTTTATGAACCTTATGGGCTTCCTGTGATTCACAGAGATTCATATAGTCAAAGAAGACTGTTGTTTTAAAGGCAGCAAGACAAGCACCCAAAAGAGGCAAGAAGGCATTACATAGAATATCTAACAGAGTTCTAAATTTCTCCAATCATATACTCAGCTAGAGTTTAACATCCTTTTACTATCAGATTTAAGAAAAAAAAATTCTGATTTTTCATAAACTGTTTTACTTTATGGGCACTTTGGAATTATTAGCTCCAATCTAATTTTGCTAGCAATACTTTTATTTATTTATTTGTTTGTTTATTTTGTAAATTCTATTTTAGACATCTTAAATAGTCTTTTTTAGGCAATATATAAATAGTTACATTTTCTGTTATTCCACTGCAACAGCAATACAAACAGGAGCTGTGGACCACAGAATGCACAAAACCCAGCAGAGTCTGGCAGTTGCCTAACACTGGCAGTCAAAACTGAAGTCTGGACTTGAAAATGGATGTATCTGTATAGGTATCCTTGACCACTTCATTTTTTGTTTACATTTCTAAGCCTTCCTCTCCTCATAGTTCTAAAAGAGAGCTTGTGCAAAGTAATAAAAGAAAGACAACTCGGAGCTACAACCACTGGGGTTTCAGAGCAACTCCTATATATTGCATTACAGGAGCCAGGAGCTACAACAAAACTTCAATTTTCATGTTGGACGTATTTTCTAATAGAAGAATAAACTGCCATTATTCTCTTGGTACAGTGGAATTCTCTGTGTCTCTGTAGTGGAGACGTGATGTGTTCAAGAATCCACACAGGATTCACATTCCACACATAAGTTTCAATTACTGACTTATTTAGAAATCACAACTTACCTACAGTACAGCAGTAATGTAGTAGTATAGTAGCATAGCAGCTAAAATGATAGACCTGAATTATATGTCACCTTTCTTCAGAGTATGTCAAAGAAATATGCCTCTCCCTGTGCAAAGGTATTTTATTTTGTGAGCACTGTACATCTTCCTACTGAGTAATCATGCCTGCTTTAATTGTTACTCACATATTGCCAGTCCAAAGACTAAGAGCATTTGTTGAGACTTTTTTAGCAGCACTTCGATTTATTTCTGAGAAAGTGGATTTTAATACCAGAAACTGACAAGCTCTTCCTTGTGATGGTGCTGTACAGTGGCAGGGAATTCAACAGGAATTTTTGTAGTAGACTTGTGAATGTAAGTCAGGCAATGAAGGCTTTAAAAAACAATATCGAGCAAAACAAGAAGAATACAGACTATTCATTATACAGATAATATGATCAGGATGAAGATAATTTGTTGTTATACATTGGAATGTAGAAAATACCCAATACCTTGTGACTCTCTAATGTGAAGTGCGCATCATTTAATGCTCATCTCTGCAAGCTCTAGGACAGCCACTGAAATCCTGGAGATGGCTGTTGCACAAGTACACCAATCCACAGCAACTGGCTGAAACATTTATGCCTTAAGAAACTCCAAGTCTACAGAAATGTGTCACGTTGCCTCAGTCCTCACAGACCTCCACCAGGTTGCAGCCTCCATTTGAGGCACAACAACAAAGACAGAGCAAGGTTTATCTAGCTCTGGTGGGAACAGTCTCCTGGGTAAGAGGCACCCTTTGTTCTGAGTTTGCTCAGCCTACAGGAATTTTGCTCAGCCTAGCCATTGACGATTCTTCCTTTTGTGGGAATGATCTTTAGCATGGACCTTTTCCTTATCTTGTGCACCTGACAGGTATTTTACAATAATAATGCTGACTGGCATGTAGATTCTTTCATACTAAGAATTAAATACATTGACTGATCCTTGCCTGGTTAATTTAAGATCACTTCATCTTGCCGTACGCTTCCGCCATGCCTCATGACAAAGGCATCAGATACACCCAACAGTAAAAAACACCAGGTGGAAAGGAACACAAGTGACAGGCAGTGCTCAGCTGAATTAACCCTGCTTTTTGTATTAGCTGGTTTACCATGCTGGATTGAAAGGACAGGTCTTGCTCCCTGCCATGGAGAAGGCGCTCACAGGGTCTGTTTTTCACTACAGCATCGTTCTTTTTCTGGTATGGGGCTTGCTGAGAAGTTATCATGGCCCATAGCACCAACAACTCGGTTTTAATCACACATGAAATGCATACAGAAAAGAATGCTTGCTGGTGCACTGTTTTGAAAGACAGGGCTGTCTTGACCGCTTAGGCCAGATTGCTTTCTTGGTGAGCAACAAGATGAATACACTTGCTCCTTCTTGTCTACCAGCTCTGAATGCTCTTCAAAGATACCATGTTCAAAAACACAGTAGCAACTTCATCATTCAACAATGAACAGCCAGTCATGGCCTCTTTTGGGGATTTCATCTGTACAGCTTTGTCTCACTTCTGGAATCCTTCAGCTTGGCCTTAATGACATTGAGGACTTTGGCAGAGCACTAAGGATTGGTTAGCTAACACACTGCATTTTACTCTTATCCTTTTATTTCCACTGTTTGTATGCTGCTATTTCATATGATAGTCAAGGGTTGTTATTTCTGACAACTCAGATAATTAATCTCCCTCCAACAGCTCTTCCTGTGCAAGGAGCAATAGTTTCCTCTTCACTGAAACACTCTAACCTAGCATTTTGTGGCAAAAAATAGCCCCTGCATTTCAATTAAAAGAGAGAAATTGTTTTTCTGTGCATACCTACTCCATCATGCATTTCTTTCCCATTGTCTTCCAAAGTGGCCAGTGTCAGTACCATGAAATTTTGAAACATGCATGTTTAATACCTTACATCTGTGATAAGCAACCACTTGATTTCTTGATACAATTTTGAAAATATAGACACACAAAACAAGTGTTGTGAATGCCATCTGATTGACAGGTAGTTTCCAAACCCACTTCAATGCCAGAACAGAATGGAATGTCTTGTGGACATAGCCAAGTCTCAGCAATTCACAGAATTGTTTAGGTTGGAAAAGACTTTTAAGATTATCAAGTCTAATTGTTCACCCATGTTCCTCTTCCTTTCCCTTATCCAAGCTAGAACATATACCCACGTGTATCTCACCTGGCATCTTCTTCTGTGAAAAGCTACCTGAAGAAATTATATGGCAATGCATTTAAAGTTCCTAGAAACTGTGAAGTAAAGCAGCTAATTAAAATAGCAATGTACTATATAGTAACCTGTTCAGTACACTACCGTTGTCAGTTTTTGAAAACTAACAAGTTCGAAGAATAAATTTTGTCACAGAACTTTGGAATTTCAAGCTAAAGCTCACATACTGTTTGGCAGTCTGACAAAAACTGAACTTTGCCTGGATTTGGATGAAAATTTGATGAAAATTTACTTCGCTTACATCCTTGGCTTCTTTTAGAAGAAATCGTTGCTGCTGTTGTGGAGGAAAGTAAAGCCTTTATCCACTGGAAAGAAGCAGCTTGATGCTTTAACTGAGTTGTTAATTTCATTGAAACCTACATATTTAGTTATGGTGGTGTTCTTAGCTCTAAGGTTAAGTTGCAGGTTAAGTGATTAAGGAAATAGGCTTTCAAGTAAAGTTTACACTTTTTAAATGAACAGTTCTTTCTTCAGCCCTTTCAATTAGTACCAGAACACTAAACCTATCAAAGGAATATCTTAACACTTTGCCTTTCCTAAACAATTTGGGCTTAGCAAATCAGCATTTGTTTCAACAGTTGCAATCCTGATATACATTGACCACTGTCACATTGCAGTTTGCAGTCTTGATGAATAACTTCCCTTTCTCCTTCATCTACCTTATTTGTGACTACACACAAATAAATCATCAGATTGGCAAACTGTGTTGCAAATGGAAGGTAAATACTAGTAGACCAATCACCACCACTGGCACTGTTGTTCTAGTAAGAAAACAACTCCCATTTGTTATTTATTGACTATATTCAGTTGACTCTCTCCTTGTTGTTTTGAAGTTTATAAGACAAAGTTTGTAGAGAGAGGTGACAACATTTTTAGGCCAACTTATGACAGAATTTTCTTTGAAAAAAACCCCAACTCAATAAAGAAAGTGAAAATGGAGACCTACCTTCAGTACCTTCAATGCTCTAAATGGCTATCTGTTTTAATATTTATTTATGTATGTATTTATTTATGCTAGCCTAGGTCTCTGGACATGTCTCACACATTGAAATAAAACTGCTAAACCCAAAGTATTTCAATGCCATCAGAAGGCAATTAAAAACTACTCAATCGATTCCACGTTTGATTGCAACTTGTTAATGAGTTACAAATTACTTCCTTGAAAACAACAATAAAAATCAGAGCAGCAGTTTATTTTTCCCAAATTTTAGCTGGAAATTTTCAGTGTCTCCTTTTGATAGATTGACCAGACTTGTATTCTGGACTCCCCACCCCAGAATCTGATTTGCAAGTCACTGCCAAATTTACGACATTTTCCACTTCTGAGAAAATTCTTAGGCTGTGATCTTTCATACTTAATCAAATGCTGGTTAAGGTTAACTGCACTGTGTGGCAGAAACACATTTCATCAGCTCAATGACAACAACCAATTATAATTCTCATTCTGAGTAATGTTTTGGCTTTGCCTTGGGCATGATTTATGGATAAAAGAAATTAAAGCAATGGCTACCAAAATGATTTGGCAAATGATAAGCCATTGGCCTGAGAAGAGACTAAAGAAAGAGTTTGATGTCCTTAGTTTGTAATCAAAGCCTAGAAAGGAACCTGATTAGGTATTTTGATTCAGAAAGTCCTTACCAGAGAGGGAATACTGGTTAAAGCACCTAAGTGGAAAGGTGTATGAACTAGTTATAAATAAAAGTAGTCTGGAAATAAGAATAGAATTTTGAAGATAAGCCATTCTGGAGTAGTATTTGAAATAATGTCCACAAGGAATAAAATGTTTTATGCTAGCAACTCACAAGTGGGTAAGTGGGACTTGATGACAGGATAGAAGTGATCCTGTTGTTCAAAGTTAAAACTTGTGAGTTGTATCTTCAGGTGGTTAACTTCTTGTATCTGTAACAGAGCCTTGAAAGGAGACTGCATTTCCATATATCTTTTTTGCACCATGTTTTAAATACTTTAATGCTGCCAGCTGTTTACCTGCAGGGCCAGATTTACATTTGCCTTCAGTGTATAATTTGGCTTTCGGGAAATGAAAGTAGACAGGGTTACTTTCTTTTGAAGCATCAGAAAATGGCCACGGAAAGTGATGGGATACTGGGGCAGAATTTACTAGTATTTTCAGGATATTGAAACGAAACCCCTTACCTGCTTCTGCTCAATTCTTTAAGAAGACCTTGATTGCCAGATCTGTAGTCACAGAGGTTCCTGTGCTGTTTTCCTACTGGATTTAACAGTCCTATCTGTTTTCTGCCTTTATACATGGGGTTAGGCAGTGCACACTTTCTAGGATTCACTAGACAGCTTCTCTTCGAACATGTCCTATTGCTAAGGCCATGGTTGGGACACTGGTGACATGTTTAATTTTTCCAATTTTACTCTCATGTATTACCCTCCATGATGGCTGGGGTTTTTTTTTGTTTGGTTTCTTTTTTCTCCTTTACACTAAATCTGCATTTACAGCAGATATTTTTGTAGACAACAGCAGAATATATCTCCATGGTTGGCTGTGACTGATTCCAGGTCCCTCAAGACCTGTGTTTCTTATTAAGTTCACCAAAGACTTGTTGAACCTCTTTAACTGTGACTAGCTGGAAAATGTTTGATGCCCTAAGGAACACTAAGCACGGTGAACTGCTCCATAAGTCCTTTGCCTGAACATTCTGAGAATGTGTAGTTTGCAGAGGAGATGTGTTTTGGTTTTTTGTAATGTAAGCACTTCTAATTCTCTTGTACTAAAATCTCCTAGACTCTATTTCACCCAGTTCATCACCCAGAAGAGTAAGTTCTAGCTTCTGGGGATGCAGGTTTGTAACAACCACTTCATCTAGGTTTCCATTCTAACTCCAGCTCATAGGCATGTTGGCAACATATCCAGATTTGGTCTTTGGAGAATGATTTTGAAGATGTGAGGTCAGAGTCATAGCCTTCTATGCCAGATGGCATAAAAAACATCTTGGCAACTTACTTATCATTGATATTTTTTGGTACCATTCCGAAAGCAATGTAAGAGATTGGACAACGTGCAGTAGGGACCCAGCTCAGCTTTCTAAGATGTCATTCACCACCTCCTATCCTCAGTCTTGACACTTGGAGAGTATAGGCCACTTCTTTTATTGCTTCCAGATGTATGAAGTCAACCTTTAGTTCTACAATTAGATTTATGATGAGTGAGACATTTTTTGGAGGAAGAACATTAACTTCTACTAACCCAGCTCATTCTATGTGTTCATCAGCACCTTGATGATGCTGCCACGCACATAGCAATGAGAAACCCTATTTTCCCTTGAACATAAGAAATTCCAGAGCTAAAAATGCTTTGCAATATATTACGAATTTTCTGTTAAACATACTGACTAACCGGAACAGTTGTTCAATAAAGAATCAGTCTTGGGAAACCACTCTGAACCACCCTGCTGGAGCTAATATGATGACCATTCACTGAGCAGAATTGTGAAGATCCCTGAAAGGAAGAATAATTTATGTACCCTTAGTTATTACTGAGTGAGTAGCATCTACTTGGAATTACAGCTCAGCTGTGGATAAAATGGGATGGGATGTAGAGAGAATACCAAGAGCTGGCTAACAGTATGCAGACAACAAACCAGTTGGACACTCCTAGGGAAATATTTGAACATAAACTTATTTGATTAAGCAGCATTTCAATCTTTATTTAGCTGGATGGTAAGCATCACTTCCTATCACCAGATTAGCATCTGCAAGGTACCAACAGTGAAACACATAAACACTCACTCAAAAGAGACTCCACTGTTGCTCCTCTGATGATCACTGTTTTATAACACCAATTTGTGCACTGACTCTTCACCTATTGCACATATGCCATAAATGCACAGTCAGAATACTTAATCCTGAGTTGTCAGATGGTCTTCAATGGAATCCCAGATAACTCCTTCACTTATAAATCTGTTAAAAGCTTTGAAATAGCAGAGTACTGCCTACATGTATACAATACAACAAGCAGTTAATTTGTGGAAACTGAAATAAGAGAGAAAAGGTATAATATATTTTACTTCTGGACGTAACTTCATTGGCAGGAGGTAATTACTTAGTGTCTGAAGATTAAAGTAGCACTTTATCAAAATAAGCATACAACCCAGACTTGTCCCGCAGGGAGCAGCGTTTCATAAATACATAAACAGGTGGCATAGCGCATACTCCAAAGATGGGAATATTTCCAAAAGAAGTTGCAGAAGCTTTTATGGAGTAAATCTTTATCTGACTGGGGAGAAGGTTCTCATTTAGCTATCTGTTAATGTAGAGTCTTTGAGTTAGCAATCCATATAGGTTCATTTTGGGACAAAATCTGCAGTACTGCTTGCAAACTGGTTTGTTCTTTCTCTCTTTCAACAAAGCCAGTCACCTCAATCAGGGTTGGGAATGTTTTAATAAGATCCAAATAACTGTAAAGTGTTCTAACCATAGAATACTTTGGCTTGGAAGGGACTTTAAAGATCATCTAGTTCCAACCCTGCCAGTACACCTTTCACTAGACCAGCTTGCTCGAAGTCCCATCCAGTCTGGTATTTAACACCTTCAGGAATGGGGCATCCACAACCTCTGTGGGCAACCCTCACAGTAAAGAATTTCTTCCTAACAGCCAATCTAAGCCTACTCTGTCTGTTTGAAGTATTTCCCCTTTGTCCTATCATTACATGCCTGTGTGAAAAGTCCCTCACCAGCTTTCCTGTAGGCTCCCTTTAGGTACTGAAAGACTGTTCTAATGTCTCCCCAAAGTCTTCTCTTCTCCAGACTGTGCAGCCCCGACTCTCAGCATGTCTTCACTACAGAGATTTTCTTAATAGTAATGAAGTTATTGACATGGAAAGCTACAACTACTTTGAGGAGAAATTTTGCTTTGGAATTAAGGTAAGGTGGACTTCTATTGGTTTTCAAGAAGCAGAATTTAAATGCTCATAAAGAATTCACACAAAGATAGTTTAAGAAACCAAACAAGTTAAAAACCAGTCCTTGTACGTTTCACCTATAATGCTAATAATGAAGGACTCAGTAACTGCAGAGTGTACACACAGTAATTCTTTTGAGACTAGAAGAAGCTGGATTAATTGCTGCTAAATTAAGTACAAAGAAACCTTGAAACTTGCTCAGACTCCCCAGGTCTCAGGGAAACAGGAGAGCTTATTTGGATGAACATAAGATTGCAAATCTTTTTATCAGCATCACTGCAGGTGAAGGTTGTGAGAACAGCCTTATATATAGTGCAAGAGGATTGTTCCACCTGATATGCTAGAATGGTTTAGTCTCTGAACAAGGATGCCAGGCCAGAAATGCTTGCACATAACAAAGACAAAATCTGGCTTCAAGAGAAATGGATGCACCCCACGTCACATGACTAAGTATTCTCAGATTCAGGTTATTATTGCCCAGGGACTTCTCTAAAACTGAAGCTAGTTTTACTGATTCCTATTGATGCTCTGAAAGCCAAAGTTTACAAATTCCCTTCAGTAAGATGGCATTAGAAATTGGATTTCTTTTTCATTCTAAGCCAAAATTTTGGCAGAGAATTGTGAGGCAGCATATTCTGTCTATGATCTGGCAAAGAAGATACTCTAAATTAATTAGAAGTGGGTGGGGAAATCTTATCCCTGAGGACCTTGCCTGGAAATAAAACCTGGAGCTTTTGAAGTTCCTTGCAAAGAAAAACAGAAAAAGAGTAAGACAGAAATAAACTACAGCAAGTAACAGTCAGAGCAGCTTCCTAGGAGACATAAGATCCAGACTGAAGTTCTGGCTTCAAATCAGACCTGGGTCATTCCTACACAAGATGAGCATCCTATCAGTATCTATTGTCCTTGCTTCAGTCACTTGTCTAGAACAGTCCTTCTTTGTGTAAATAACTGGCTATTATTTGCGTCAGCAAAAATGAGGAATTCCTTAGCCTAACAGCTAGGGAATTCACCTGGGTTGTAGAAGCAGCATGTGCCACACCTTTAACTGCACCTTCCCAGATGCTGTACTTTCCTGCTACTGGCTACTCTCATGCAAGTTTAGTGGTTTTGATCTGAAATCATTCCCAGGCTGCAAAATATTTCAAAACTAATGTTTACTTGAGCCAGAATTTTTCAACGAATCACAATGATTTCAACAACTGAACATTTCCTAATATTACCTATTTTTTTACAGAGTATTTCCATGCTGCCAAGAATCAGAGAACTTCTTACGTTGCTGACAACTCAAACAGCAGCGCTGTAATAGGTAAGAAAAAAAATCAAAATGAAGCCTAAAAAGAAAACTTTTTTGATTTAGCCTGCTACTAGATTACTGATATGCCACAGATAAAAAGAATTAAGCACCTAGACACCACTAGCAATTCTAATCACAGATGAGACAGTTGGCTACACTCTGCCATTTTATGCCCTCAGGAGATGGTGAAGGTCATTTAAGTGCACCGATGGGAGATGCTGAGCCTATTGGCCAAAAAAGAAATTCCAAACTCCACAAAACGTAGCAGCAGAATGGAGCACACACAACCACACCACCCAAAGTCTAACTGTGAATCTTTCAGGCAATGCCTTTAGAAAAAAGCCCCAAGAGGTGCCAGTAAGAACTGGATTTTTGTTTCTGCGACACCATTTGTTTCCTATTACGGATATTTGAATCTTAGGTTAACATTCCTCTGAGATAAGACCTCCTACCTGATAACATTCATCCCCAGGCCAGGCCACGGATCTATGTCCCTGGCACCATACAACTGTTTCTGCCTGGAACCCAAAATACTTCCAAGAAGCACATCACTTTCAGTAGTTTTTTTGTAAAGAGAACTGATCAGAAAAATGGTCCAGTGAGAGAAAAATAAATCGTGATCCTGGAAAGAGACCCTGAGCACGCATGACAGACCATATGGTAATGATCAAAGCTGAGGAAAAACAAAAAGCTGCTTTCCACCTGCAAAACAGAATTGTCTGAAGATAGTGAAATGGGAATGCTTTGAAGATAAGCCATCATGCAGTGTGGGAAAAGGAGGCAAGAAGTGAAACCTGGTATTGAGACAATTTCCTAAGGTGCCTTCTGCGATTGGTGGGTGGTGGAGCCAGGTGCTGATTATTTTCTACCCTGTTCTAACACGTAAAAATCAGCAAAAGAAGTGGTAATTGTATTTGTTTCCCGCTTCTCCTCATAACCTGCTTTCCAGTGTATAGAAAGCAGGCACGGGTGGATCTAAAAATTATCTTGGCTCTTTCTTTCAAATAATTTCAGGTTGTAAAGTCATCTGCCCTTCATGAAATGAAATTCCTGTATTATCTACCATTTGGTCTTCTGGCTCTCTTCAGGAAAACAAAGGCTTAATTTCAAACATTGGACCTGCAATTTCTCTCTCCTGTGCTTCTTAATCAGCCTGAAATCTGAAGACAGGCACTGGTGTGAAGTGAGGATGCTATTTTTGAGGTCACATCAAGAGAACTGAGTATATTCAACTTTTTCGACGCCTCTGTTGCACTGACTGGTAGCATCTATGCCTCGTTCAGAAAGCATATGGAATTTCAAGTTATAGGCAGGACTTTGGCACCAAACCAAACTACTAGTCTGGAGGGAAAAAAAAAGCAAAAAAGATTTTCTTAGCCATTCTTAGTAGCAGCGGAGGATGCTTCAGCCATCATTTTTAAAGCCCGCAGGATAGAAACCTGAAGGAACTTAAGATAATACGACAAAATAAAAATATGTATGTAATTTAATCCTAAGGTGAGCAAAGCAAGGAATTTCAGATCTAGAGATATAAATCCAACAGTTTCATCATCACTCAGATGATTATTTAATTCAAGAGACGTTAATTATCTCTCAGACATGAAGAGTCGTATTGATGATTGAACTTCAGCTGTGTACAATGGAGATGGCAGTCATTTAACTGGTCTGTTTACAGTCATGTAAGTGGTTGTAAGAATAAAAGGTGGTTATGGTGGCTCCGTCTAGCCCAGGTCCTGTTCCTGAAGGGCAGCAAATGTAGACAGCTGTCTAGCTTTGCACAGATGCCTGCTGGGTCGTGTTCCTTTGCTTATTCTGACAGCCTTCAGCCATTTGTGCTTTAGGGAATTCTATGCTAAAGGTGGCTGCTATGTGTTTAAAAACCCTTTGGGGGTTTTTTCCCCCCCAGATAACTTGTTTAGTCTCTCTTTTGAGACACGCACTTTCAGCATTCATTCACATCACACCCCTGGCAACAGACAAGAAGGTATTTCTAAAGCTCCGTGCATCTCACCTCTTCAGATTTCTGCACTAGCTAAATGAATCAAAATCCACCAGCTACTAAAGTAACGCAGTTTAAGTGCAAATATCCACATATTGTGAATAGGCGGGCAATTCTCACTTCACCTCATTTTAAAACAGATACTGTAAGATTCTGGATTTGCAATTTTACTCTAAGTTACGGTGATGGGCTGCAGCAAAATTGTTTCCAATCTACTGTTATTTTTAAAGATTGGATTATATCAACAGTGGAAAGTCTTGCTTTTTTATAGCCTAGTTATTTTAAGTAATTTCATTAAAATCATTTTACTTACATAGTTATTACACCTGTGCAAGTGCAGCCTGCGGAATTCAGCTACTGCACATTTTCAGTGCTGCGGTTCAGTACTCTGGGTTGAGGCAAACACATCGTTTGCTCCAAAGTTTTGTTTTATGCGTAACTGCAAAGAGCAGCTGCAAATTAAGGATAATCAGAAATTGGAAATTACTCCCCCCTCCATTTAGTAGTTTATTTCATAATAAAATATGAAATAATGTGTCTCTGTGAAGCTCTCAATTGTGATAAATGAGATTTTATGTCTGTTCTAGAAATTGGGTATTTTACATGTCTGAAGGCTATACTTTGGAGTGTTGACAGGTAAAGGAACTTTGCTATCATATCCCAATAATCAACTGGAAAGAGAGAAAAAGCACCATTGGAAAGCTAAAACCTGAATGTTCCATGCAACGAAGTAATGAATAAGACACTGAAATGTAAAAGGCACTGTAAGTCCAGCATTTCCCCAGTCATACTCAAAAATATTTTCTCAAGTACTGTGCAGAAATCCCAAGTCAGGTGGGGGAAAGGGTAAGAAAGCAAAAATAAATTTCATTTATAAGCAGACTGTAATTTTGACAAAACTATTTGGCAACAACACTGGATCATGTAAACAAAAATAGTGAAGCATCCGAGAACTGATCAAAAAAGGTGCTGGAATAAGCACAGAATTTATTAGGGACTGTTTGTAAGAAGCACTGTGTCCTGGTTTTAAATTTACAGTACTTCTCAGTTTGATGTTTGACTTCCCTTAGCTGGTTAAAGGCAGCAACGACAAGCTTGCATTCAATTACAGAAATCATTTCAGTAGACTGACTACAACTTTGCATACATATCCCTGTAACAGACAACCAAGGCATGCCAGAAGACAACTGCTTTACTTGATAGACATGACAAGAAATTTTTCATTTTCTCTACCTAATAACAAAGAAATTAAAATATCTTCCAGTATTTATAGGCACAGTACCAGAATAAACAGTTTTCTTCACTTCTTCTTAGTGATATATTTTTAAGAATAATTGTAGTTATTTATCAAGACTAGCCATTGCTTTACCAGAATGTTTTAGGAGGGAAATTGTACATGTATCTTCATTTAAGTTTTTCTGAAGTCTTAGAGATACTCTTGAATCACCGGAATTTGGTCACATGTAGGTACCTGAGTACGATAACCTGTTTTAAGAAACCTGATGATCACTGAAGATTATGACGGTGAATAATGGATGTCCTTCAGCCTCAAAGTGGAAACTGTTTGTGGTTACTTCTTCACTATAAAGGATGTATTTAATTATCACAAAACACTGACAAAACACAATAGCATACGATGTTGGAACACCATCCTGGCAAGTAGTACAAAGAACAGCCATTCTGGGCCAGATCAGGATAGACACCTGAACAAACCCAGCTTTGGCAGTGGCTGATAGTGACTGACAAAGAAAGAACATAAAAACAGGGATACTCCAAGGATACCCTTTCCTAGCTGTCAGCAGCATTTAGCTCAGGGATTTTACTAAACAGGATACTATTTTATATTTAATGCAGACTTTTAGTACATGCATTTCTTGTATTGAATCTAGTGCAAAGCTAGTTTTGGTAGTCAAAAAATAGCCAATGAATTTCAAAATCTGCTATGTGAAAATGTACTTATTAATTTTTAAGCCACATTGTCATGAGTTTGTTGATATGCCTGTTTAAAAACCAGTGAATTATACAGTATTCCCTGGATTACTTGTGATTTTAGAGGCCACCCATACTAATCAATTCTCTCTCCTCCATGTTAAAGATTTTCTCCTCAAACAAAAGATACTTATGTCTTCAGGTGTGCTGTTGCCTTTCTCTGTAACTTTGTAAGAGACCTTTTTGAAAGCCCGCTGTAAATCCAAATGAACTACTTGAATCACCCTATCCCCACAATCGCCAACTCCAATGAAGAATGTGAAAATAAGTAATATCTAAAATAGCCAAATTGTCACATCGTTTTCATATCATATCTGTTCAGAGCATTATTTATAGAGATTTTTGAGGTGTAGGGAAGAAAGAAAAAGAAAACCCAATAAACAAAAAAACCAAAACCTGTCACCTGTTACTCAGATGAGAGAGTTTTAAGAAAAACGTTTAAACCACAAGCAATAGTTATACAGTTTCAAACTTCCATTACTTCAAGACGACGGTCTTATTATAATAAACTTATTTGTACTTATTCTAATCAACTTGTCCTAAAAGGTGTTAACTCACTTTTTCTGTATGAGAGACATTCATGACAGAAACCTTTCTACCTTCCCTAATGATTAACATGGATGCGAAGAAGCAGTATTTTACATCCACTGAAATCCAACATTTTAATACCAATTCAAAATTATTTTGCTCCCCTTTTTTAAGCTGCTGTAAGCACAATCTTGTGAAGTTGGTGATATACTCCAGCATTAATCAAGTACCAACTAAATATAAATCCCTCTCAGAACGTGGGATTGAGAAAATGGACTTATCAAAGCAGGTTGCCTTACCAGCCATACCATAACTTACTATACAACTGTCTAAAATAATTTTCTTAGGTTATTTCAGGTTTCTTTATTTGCACCTTTTTTTCTTCTTGGAATAACAAAACATGTTGACCTTCCCAGTAACTAAACACAGTCAGATAACTGTATCTGGCAAAACCAAACGACACAACTGTAAAAATACAGGCAAAAGCTGGTAATTGTCCAAATTAGCTTCTCCTTTTCTACCACATGGTGAAATTTTGCATATATGGGTAAATAATTTTTCCATTTCATAGTATCCATTAATAGTCTGATTTGTTTTAAATTATCCATCAAACTGCACAGTTAAGGAATCCTCTGCTAGAAATCTGAAACTGTGCTTTTAGTTTCCTGAGTTTCTTTACATTCCATTCTAACATCATGATTTTAAGAATTGCAAGACCTTTATTATTAATTTTTTTAAAAAGTTAATTGGAATTATGAATTATGCCAATATTCCCGGTACCTGCAGGATGCACGCTTGGTATCAGCTGTCAGGAAGGTGGAAATGCAAATGTGTGGTAAAATAAAGAAAGCGTAGTTTATTAGTGAAGCTAACATTTCGCCAAAACATTCTTGGTTTTACACAGTAATTATAGTACTGGAGGGGCCAACCTCTCAAAACTCATGTATGAACATTTCAAGTGGACAAGTGTCACTAAAAAAACCCCAAACCTATATACCACATACCTTGCAGAGTTGATGTGAGTCAAAAGTAATAGCATATGGGAGGAAAGATATTCTGATGCTGCTTGATTCTTTGGAGAAGAAACTTTCACCAAGACTTGACAGGAATAATCCAAAACTCATTATGATATGCTGGCTGAGACAGCAATGACAGATAATAAGCCTTTTTCAGAAAACTGGCGGTTTTGTGGAACAGTTTGGAAGAAATGGGAGAGGACTTTGTCTCCAATAGCAGCATGCTGCCTCCAGTATTTCATACAACTTAACTACCGAAGCCAAAGTGTAAAGTACTTCAGATCAGCCCATTCTTTGCACAGGGACTTCCACAATAATGCAAGCTACAAAACTGGAAAGAAAACACCTCAATTCTACACAGCTCAGTGAAAGGATGTAAATGTAACATCTGTGATGCATTCCTCTGCCACACTGCAACTGTCTAGTAATTCTTTAACACTCTTTTGCTATTGCCATGTCAGGTGGCAAGACACCTGAGATGCAAACAAATCCCACTGGGTAAAGAATATGTTCAGTTTACTTGCGAGCTTTACACTTTTTCTTCACCCAGTAATGATTTTGTTACTTTCACAGGTTTCAAATATTCCTCCCATTAAAAGCTTAGATTAGTTGGATGCAGCACAGCTACAACTGCAACGAAAATGAATTTCTAATCTCATTCAGCATTCTAATTCTCCTTCAGATGAACTGCTAATCTCATTCATCATAAACGACCAATTATGGTAGTTTACTCATTGTGCCTTTTGACATATTCAAGGTTCAGGAGCAGTTTTACTTATCCCAACACATTGCGGAGTAGATAGAAGTTGGAGTTCACCTATGAAACATTCACTTCTGAAGGTACTTAACTACAGACAGCCAGATCATCTTGTACAATTTCAGTTCCAGCCTAGAGTTGTAATAATTTGGTAAATTAATGAAAGGGTAAAGAAGTTCAGTATCTAATAGAACTTCTGATCCCTAAAATATATTCTTGCTGCCATTGATCCTCTCCAAGCTCATGCCCTCAGTATTACTTCTAGGCTTTGAAGACCATAGTGACTATAACCAACTCCATTCCCACTGTCACCATGGTCATTCTTAAATCATGCAATAGGATCAAAAAGTCCTAGGAAAATTACCAAAAGAAAAGAAGATCTGGGCTCAAACACAACTTAAAGACTTCAAGGTGGCATGAACAATATACAGTCATAAACAAAGAAACAAAAAAAGATTTCTTCCTTAGAAACGGAAGGGGATTTATCAAATTCTCCTTTTAAGTATTTCCATTATCTTTCCAGGAGAAACAAAGAAACAAAGAACTGAGCTTTATGGGAAACTGGTTCTAGTTACGAGAAGTTTAGATTAATAGACAGCAATTTCATGAATTAGGTGTCCAAAGATAATGTTACGTATCTAACACTAATCAGTCAATTCCATGGACCATGTCATTTCAAACACCAAGCTGTGTCTCTGCTGGATTAGATACCCATGGATTTCTCATTCTGATAATGTGATAAAGCTTGAAGATCATCAAATTAGAACTTGCTGCTCTTTACTTGGAAAAAACAGAAGAAAAAAACTCCAACAAATGGCTTTTCTTTTTACTGTCTTCTTAGTAACATCAGCATATTAAGCTGAACTGGAATACAAAGAGATACAGTAGATTCTGGCCTGTTAAGATTCCAGTTTGGTGCACTTTGGCGTTCCTGGAGAACTTCAGGCTCCACTGCACAATGCAGCATTCAAAATTCAGTAGAGGATGAATTGGAATAAGTTTTCGTCTGTGATAGGAAAATAGCAACTTCATCCAGCTGGTTGATTATGCTGAAACTGGGTCAGAACCAATGCCTTACACGAATGCTAGCCCACAGTTAGGGAGCTGGTTAAAACTGAAACAAGAATATATGTCATATAATAATAAAACCTGGGCAACACAAGATAGTTTTATGCCTTCTTTTAGTTAAAATCTAAGACAGCACTCACACCATTACTTAGGTCTATGTGGAGAGAGTTGTTTCAACTGTATCTTTTGTGACAGCTGGGATAAAACTCTCAGTTTCATAGGAAGAAGGTGTACACCCCCCCATTTGTAAAACATTTCACTGATCATGTGTCAATACCATAACTTGCTAAGTCAAAGTGAATAAAGGAACAGCCAAAGATATATAACCAAAGATTTCAAATATAACATTATGCATTTTAAAAACTAGTAATTTAATACCATTTAAGACAAACTGATCTTAGAATATATACTTGCTGTTAAGGCTGAGATGCTATCACCACATCTCCTGTTAAGCAAAAGGAAACCTCAATTCAGATAAATATGTAACTAGCAATAAAAGACCCAGAACTATAATTATGTAATTAGTACATGCTGATACTGTGTGAGGCACCCAAGTATTCTGACTTGATTTGTGAATGTTTAACTGGCTTAGTTTCACTTTTCAAGAACATCGCAGAGAAACAACCACAATCTTAATCTTTCGGACTAAACCTGCTCCATAACCAAAACAAAACCCAGTGCCTTTCTATTTCAGTCATAAATGCTTCTGGAATAATGACAGTATTAATTTCAGCAGAAAGGTGTTATATAATATGCATTTATACAGATCAGTCTTGAATTATACCCATCCTTTGCCCTTGAACTGCCAACACGGTCCTGTATTGAAAGAAAAAACCCAGCTTTTATTGAAAGACTTTGTATATGCAAAGCTTACTGAACTTATTAAACTTCAGAAGTTTAAACAGGATAGTAGATATAAAATTACCATCGAAGATCAATCACAATCTCTAAAGTTGCAGCTGATTTCAAACATTCCTTTTGATAGATTCCTAGTACAGCAATTTTTTACAAGTATGAACACTTCAAATCTCCTCTATTTATAGGGAAGTTTGTAACAGGTTCAATTGGAGACATCAAAAACATTTTAAATAGACATCACAAGATGCATCTGTAGTTTAAAGGTCAAATTTATTAGCAGATTAAGAGATGTATTATACATGGACTATAAATATAGCACAGCTGACTTTATTCACAGTCACACAGCCAATGCCAACCTATTTTGTAGACACTCTTGTTCTTTTGTTCCAAGAAAAATTTGCACCATAAGACTTGGATTTAGGTTTTGGCATCTTCTTCTCTTCAACATCATAACTCCAGCCTAGAGGTTATGGGGTAATGGCAGGGTGAGACAAGAAATGGGTATTATATTCTCAGCATACAATATACAGCAAATGCAACTTAAAGGTTTTAACTTTAATGTGTTTTTCTCCCTGTAGGCACCCACTAATCTGTTCCTTTCTAGCTGGCAATGGAGAATAATGAAATGCCATAAATGTGGCAAATGACCATTCTGTGAGATGGCAAAACCTGACCGTACTATAGACCTCCACGCAAAAACCTTACAGCCATCAATGAAAAGCTCAGCAGGGAAGACTGACTGTCTTATAAGTTCATGGCTCCACAATTCCACAGCACCACAGAAGCACTAAGGCTCTGTGTATGTTGGCACATGAAATGAAGAAGGTAAGAAAAAACATGGAAAGAAATAACATACAAAAGATCAGTCCCAAAGTCTGGAAGACAATGGAGAGCTAGAAAAAAAAGAAGGGTGGGAGGACCAAAAAAAACCAGAAAGCAAAGAAAAAACTTCAACATTAGAAAGAAGTTTAATACTTAACATTTTTTATAAGAACATAAAAAATTAGGAGTAAAAAGAAAAGGGAATGAAGTGATAGAAGACAAGTAAATTATGTGATAGTTAAGCAAGAGAAATGCTTAAAAATGTCAGAAAAGAGGAGGTGGAGACATTAGTGTTTATGTAAATCAAAATGCAAATTGATTGCAGCCTCCAGGTGCCTGGAAAGTTGCCAGGGCAGCACTCAGTATTCCGAAGTTTGGTCTCTTTAGCTGCAATATTTCACTCAAAGTTGTGATACTTCAGTTGAAGCTAGAAGTGGTTAAATATGCAGTTTTAAGTGATACTCATAAGACAGTACTTTTCTTCCTTAGTTTTAAAACTGAAAATTGTAAGCCCTAAAATGCTTAACATATATCTGAATTTTTATACTTAAGGTGCTCACAGAAAACAGTCAAGATACACCTACACATCAAAATGTTCTGTAAGATACACAAGTTGTCATGTCACTGCCTCAATTTTGCGTATTCACAAATCTCACACAAACATTTTTTTCATGTTTATTAGTCTCAAGCAGTGTTAATTTCCAAGTTAGCTATTCTCTGTAAGAAACACTGAATAGTTTTAAAAAACATATTCTTTCCATCTGTGAGAACACTGGCTTTTGCCTCCTGTTCTGATTAAAAATATAAGCTTGAGTAAACAGCCAGAACTAGATCCAGAGACAGACTTAAGTATTGCAACATCTTTTTATACACTAGATGGAGCGGGGCCGAGTGCCTCTAAAGGAGATTTGCAACTGCCAGCAAAATGACTTGCACTGCCACAGATATCCAAAATGCGAAAGGTTAGTTACATCTACCTAATGATTCCAAGAGGCCACCATATGTGATTAGGTTCCGCACTTTGGAAGAGACTCCTTCAGTGGCACTTTGAGGTGTTCACGACAGAGATCACTTTTATAAAAATACCAGAATGGTGGGGGAAGTTACTTTTGCCCAGAGTCTTGCCATACAAGCCAAGTAGACAGAAAGTAGATTTCACTGTCTCTGGAAGAACACCCTCACCACTTGACTAAAGGTCTTTGTGGAGTAGAAAAACTCTCCATCCTTGTTACTCTTAAGCTGTATGTTTTTAAACAACTGCTTCAGTGATGTCAGACAGGACAAAAAAAAATTTAGGTCAACAGTCAGAATTTTTAATTTCTTCTGGTTAAAAAATGTTTCCTCCTTGCCTAGACCTCAGACCATCCTCAGCTGTAATATCCTGGACTGCAATGTCTCCCGTTACTGTATCCAGCCCTGCTACTCCAACAATAGAAAACACATCAGACGGGGTAGGCAGAAAGACGGCTTGCCTTATCTCCTTAAGTTCTTAGGTTAGAAAGAACTCTTAAGTTTACCAACTGTACCAAAATAACCTGCAATATCTAGAATTTTCAGAAATTACACTCTAGATTCTTAAGAAATTTTGTAATGGAAAATTTGTGTGGTTCATACAGGAGGAACAGAGAGAGATAAGTTTTTGTGTTCCTACACTTACATATGTCTCAATACTATCCTGGTTAAGAAGCTAACTTCCAGTGTAAATATGTGCCTAAATTTCTAATGTCTTTTAAAAAGCAGAACTAAATAATGTAAAATTTGTATTTCTAGCTACACATGATATTGAAGCTATCACTACAGAAAATATTATGCACATATCACTCGCATAAGTAAAAATGAAATCACAAGTTAGGCAAGCCAGTATCTACAGAAAAGTTTGGTGCATCTCAATTATGGTAAAATGAAGAGTGCAAGCTAAGTGAATATTAAACTGCTACTATTAATACCAAGTCATAGCCTTAGTTTAGTTGGTTTCGTGCACTATGGAGTAATTTCTAACTCAGTGAAGGCATAAACCTTCTACACTGAAAAAATCCATTTTACTTGAATCTGCATTTTGAAAAGACAAAATATAACATCTACAAAGACATGACATATGCAGCTCATTACATTTATTTTTTTCTGTTGTATGCTGAATTATTCAATAAATAACAAGAACAATACAGAAGTATAAATACAACTATACCAAATTCTCTCAGATTTCATATTTGTTCATAAAACAATAAAAAACTAATAAAATCGCGCAGATTATCCAGTGCAAATGTGATCCTATTAATTTCTTAGATAATAGAACTTATTTTTCAATAAAATTGGGACCATTAAGCCGAAAAAAATTCCATTCAAAGAGGAAAAGACAAATTAGATTCTTGCCTTTACCATTAAAAAGTGCAAATGAATTGCACATTAAATGGTTTAGCTTCTTAGATGTATAGGTTAATGGACTTACCTTGTTTGTGGTACACAACAGCAACTATCTAACAACTCTGCATAATTTGATCTGATCAAGGAACTTTACTATTTACCCCAGACTAAATATAGTTGAAAGCTGCAGACCACAGGGAAGACTTCTGAAGAAGCTTACACTTCATGTGCATTATTCCTGGCTTTATCTCAATGTAATTAATCTTCTTCACATCTACAGGACTAAGCATCAAGCTTAACTTTTTAAGGAAAATGGAGTTGATTTAAAAGAAAAAAAAGAAAAAGAAAAGAGAACAGCAAAAAATTCCTGCCAACACAAAAAAGGACTGCTGAATATCCAAAAGGCTTAGATTATGGGTACTGTTTGTGGTACCATCATTCTGTGAGGAAATATAAGCCTAACTAACTAAATAAGTTTACAAATACATTCCCTCTGATATATCATTAGCTTAAAAATTATTAAGTGATGATACTGGCTTTTCTACTGTCTTTTTCACAAGTAAGAATAATCATCAAGTGTATGTGTTTAAACTCTAGTGCTGGGCAGAGTTAGGCATAACATCCTAAATCTACAGGTTCCTCATGGGGAGCAGCGAGGGGATGTGCTGATCTCCTCTCTGGTGACCAGTGACAGGACACAAAGAATGGAATGAAACTGCATCTGGAGAAGCCCAGACTCAACAGGAAAAGATTATTCACTGAGAAAGTGTGGTCACAGGAACAGGCTCGCCAGGGAAGTGACCAGGACACCAAACCTGTCAGAGTTCAGTGAGCATCTGGGCAATGCTTTTAGTCACATGGTTTACTTTTAGGTAGTCCTGCAAGGAGCACTGAGTTGGACTTGATGATCCTCTTGGGTTCCTTTTACAATAAATCTATGCTGCAACACAGCCAAAAATTAAGTCCAACATGCTCACTTGGTAGTCATTTAATTTTAGTTTTTCTGATTATCAAACACTCACAAGAGCTCTGACAGTTTCCCTTAGTAAGAACTGAGATGTTCATGTTAAGCCTTCAGGAAAAGATCACACTGCCATGTAGCTGTAACACAAAGCCTGGGATACACTTAAAGTATTAACTTTCCTCCAAGACCTGAGCAAGGTCTCATTCAGCTCTCATTCAAAACAGAGATACTTGCAAACGCATTTTAATATTAACATTACATGTTAATATTAAAATTCATGGCTGAAACACCTTTCTAGAGAGTGGAAAGTCTAGATTCAATGCCTTCAGCACCCCTGGAAATACTCCCCCTTCCCATTTTCCTCCTCTTCATGTAAAACACTAGTAGTCCACCAATTCTGCAGAACAGAGGGAAGGTACTTTATCCTCTTGTTAATACTTTGAGATCAAGATTGCCTACGGAAGAATGAACCCCTCATAGCCCATACATACAATACGTACCATTTTTTTCAGCAAAAGCAATGGCATCTTCTTTAGTAGAGAATGTAAGAACCATGTTGGATAAAGGATCAGCTCTGTAAGTAATCAGATGACACTTTTTACACACATTGGAAATAGAAAAAAAATATATCTGTATCTCAAATGTAAAATCGAATGCTGTATTACACAGCTCACTGTAGTACCATTCAAAACACTTCTTAAAATTATTTCCAGGGTCAACACTTACTTTCTGCAAAGTATTGTTTCACTCTTTCAGTGTGTTAAACTTCTCTCACAACTACTTCCAAAAATTAATTGGGTTGTTCCGCAAACATGTATAACCACTTGGTGAGGTTATAGTAAGTGCTCTGCAACACCCTTTTAAATTGAAATCTTTAAAATCCCTCTTTTTTTGTAAGATCAGGAGGTTTAAGGTAATTCTGAACATTTCAAGGAGACCAAGAGTCTGCAGAGCAGCTAGGGGAAGAATAACCTCAGAGAGAAAAGAGCAGAATACTGAAGTGAGCAGAGAACGATTAACCAGAAACTGAAAAGTACATTAAAAAATATTGAGAGTTCTGCTTTGGCTGAGGTCACATGACATCCGCAATTTACTCCTACACAGCAAGGAGATCACAGGCCACAGCTGAAAATGAAGCTCCAAAATGCAAACTGCTAGCTAACTAATTACATAGTGGTTAGTTTTAGACGACCAGCTATTCCTCAACTGCATTTTGGAAAGGAATGAAACACCATAAAGGTTTTTGAAACAAATTAAATTCTCAGTTAAAACACAAAATTGCCTTATTTGTTGGTATAAAAGCTCAATTTAAGAACCATGACAAAGGGTGAAAAAAAAAAAGAAAAGAGGGGTTCTAACTCTTAAAGAAATGAGATACTGGTTGTAGCAACACAAAGATAGATAAAACCTCCCTGAGACAACACCGCCTATGAGCCTGGGAGACAACTGGAAAGACAAGACCAAATTGCAGCAAACTATTGAAGGAGCTGCCTCTCAACTGTTCTCTCTTTGAAGCTAGAAGGATAAATGAAGAAAAAAGACTGAAGATACACTGAACTCTCTACAATAAAGGACAAAGCCTGTGACTGGCGAAGGGGGAGGGGAAAAGGGGGAATCTCGCTTCCAGCAAAGACAACAGTGTAATTTTATCTGATGTACACATGGAAAAATGGAGTTCACTATATATCCAATATATTCCCCAATAAAAAAATCAGAAACAAACAAACAAAAAACACACAACAAACAAACAAACCCAGGATAAAGACAGAAATTACACTTTTGCAAACCACTGTGATAGGCTCTTTTAAAGACGTTTAAAGATTTCTCTTATAACAGCAGTAAGTGAATTAGGAACTAAGAATTAGTTCATGACATAACCAGTGGAGAATCAAGTGGCCCCAGTGTACTGCAATATTGTGACAACGTTTGCTTATCGTTATTCTCTTCCATGATTGGGGTTAGAAAAATCTTTTCAACACTTCTAAAAAGGAACAAAGAAGCTTTAAGTCTGAAGTGCAGTGAGGGACCAGGGCCTGTTCAGTACTGCAAATATGGCAAAAGCCTTCCCGGACAGAGGCAGTTGGGAAGTGAAAATTGTGCCGAAATTATTAGTTCTGTTTTATGTGGAATCATCTTTCATTCAATCTAAATACATTTCTGATTTATTTCCATAAACGAGCTATCCATGTGAGAAAACTGGGTTTCAGGATGCCCAGCATGATGTCCTGATAGTGTCAGCAGTACCAGTGCTGCAGAATTTCCTATGCCTACCCTCAATTGTTCTATCAGTCACTGAAAATTAGGATTCCACATTTTGTTCTCTTATAAGATCTCAAACAATGGAAACTTCGCACTTCCCACGTTTTTTTGTTTACAGCTTTATATTAAAAGGTGTACTCAACAACTGTCTTTAGGCATTCTTGTAACGAAACCTACCAATTTAAAAAAAAATGCCATGAGTCCGTTTTACTTAGATCTATAACTGGGTAATTTTCACTGAATAAAAGCCCCAATAGCGAAGAAACAACAAAGCAAGTGCAAAAAAACTCCAGCCCCAAATAAGACTGTAAAATGACAGAAATACAGGAAAGACTTACATGTAAGTAAGTATATTGACTTCAGAGAAAAGAAGGGCTTTAATATGTAGACCCTAAAGAGCTCCAACCCACTAATCCCATTACATTATTTAAAAGTAAATGGAAAAATGTCTAAGAAATGTTCTTTGCAAAAATTGAATCTCAAAAGAAGAAACTCTTCTTAGGTATTTTTGGGTGTTGAATGGTAACACCAAAGTGTACACTAACAGTTTTTACAAAAATGCCTTAAAAATGAATGGATACAAACTAATTTACAAAACCTTTAACCTAGCAGTGTCAATTCTCAACAGAGCACTTTTTTTTATCCTACCTGGAGCCTGCTAACCCATGAGAAATTCCCTTCCTTATCCCAAAATAAAAACGTATGTAGAGCCTCCTCAAATTTTTATGAGAAATCAATGCAACAGGAAGACTTGATTTCAGAGTTACTTTGAACTAAATTTCTGGATACCTTTATACTATAAAAAAAAAAAAAAATTCTATGACTGGATTTAGAATGTTAATAAATCTCAAAAAATGCATCCTCAAATTATTTCATGTTTAAGGTTTTAACATTTTTTCATAGAATTTTGTACTCTTTGATCATAAGTGCTAATATGATTGCAGTCAGGTATTTTCAGTACACATTGTATCCTTTCTGAAGTTTGAAAAATAATCTCGAGTGGTTGATTTTGGTTTATGTATGATAATTAACCATTCTGAATATGCCTCAAAGGAGACAGCTCCAAATCAGAATTACAATATTGTCAGAGGAATTGCTGGCATAGTTCTTAGCCTACAGGAATTCTAACCACACTGTGAAATGCAGACACTGTATTCATACAAGACAAAAAAAAGAATTAAAAATTAGATGCATCCAAGTTCTAATTACATCTCCAGATTACAGTATATTTAGTTAAGAGCAGTACCTTTCTGGATTTTTTTTGTGTATCTTAGAGTTTTTAATACTAATATTGACAATATTTAAACAAACAGAGTAATATTTTAAATAGCTGGGTTTGTTGTGGTTTTTTTATTAGTTATGACTCCTCATTTTAGATCCTCAGGATAAAAAAAATCCGTAAGTATTGTTGCTTTTGTTTAAAAGATGCAACTGAGAACTGAGAATGATTTACTACTTTATGTAACTAATGACCTTCTGGCCCTGATGCTGCCACACAGTAACATTACCACAACGTAATCATTGAAATTTCTGGTTGTTAACATCTTTTTCAAACTCTTCCAGATGATGTTGTGAGCAAAAATCTGCTTTTAAACTTAACAGATCATAAATCATACAACAAACAAACCCAACCACTTACTGTAAGTACTGTTGTAACACAATCAGATTTACAGGTAGAAAGGATATTTCAAATTTAGATTACTAGTGAGAGTCAAATATAGAAGAAAAGTATTTTCAAATTCAGTAAGTACTCACGTAGATGCCCAGCCCATTAAAGGGTTCTCCCAGCGCTCCCTGTTATCAAATTCCATCTTCCATTTTTTTGTATTGTTAACTCCCGACTGCATTGCATTACGTGCTGGAACAAAAATGTGAACTTTTCTGGTTTTGATGTGCTCATCTGGAACACCAGTTAAAGTAGTGATATCCTAAGAAAAACATAATGCGACTTGTTAAAAAAGGTTTGTAAGAGGCTTGTAAAATAATATTGCTTATGCTTTTTACATAATTTCATGCTTTATTTTTAAAGTTACAAAAGCTGAAAAAAATTTAGAAAAGTACATTATGACTTCAGCTGAACACAACTGAAGATGATACATGTTAGGGCTGCTATCATTCTGCTTCCCCTGGCTGAGTTAGGTCTTGCTTCGATCAGTTACCTGAGCCCGCTCATCTCCCATCTACAAAACAGCTAGAGCCAGAGGAGGGACAGGACATTTCCTGCCATCCTTCTCTGTCCACAGCTGCAAAGTCAGGACTGCTTCAACTGGCACCAGCTAAAGCAAACGCAGAAATGTGCAAACGCTTTCTTCCTTCAGGAAAATATTAGAGCGCAGACCGGAACACTGACAAATTCCAAAATTTTACATTGGCATTAGGAGCCCGAACCTCATATGAACAGGACTATTCACCAAAATACTTGCCGGCCAAGTATGTGCTGCAGTGTAAGTGCTTTCCCTTGGGCTTAACTCTGTATACAGTTAAGACACACCAACACCTATGCTGACTCAAGAAGCTATACTCAGCATGAAAGAAGAGGCCGAAGGTTTTTGCAGAATATGCTACTGACTGTTTGAGACTGCAGAGCAGGTACTAGAATTCAGCTCTCTTATTTCTTTAGCCATTAGTTATTAAATAAAGTTGACTCCTCTTCACGTTTCAAGTTATGACTCAGCATTTGTCAGTCAGTTCTTCTGTTGATGTTCAAGATCAAGAGTGGGACATTTGATGCTGGTAACATTCTTCAGTATATTTGTGAAGGACAAAATGATTTAGGAGATTCCAACTTTCAGAGTAAAAAAAGATTTGTAACATTGTATATAATCAATGGCAGGATGCCCTCCTCTACTAGGGAGGGATGAGCCTTCCAAACAAACCTAACAAAGATAAATCCTCCAAACCAGCCTAAAAATATTAACTGACTTTAACAAAGCGTAAGATAGGGGAAAAACCTCACAAGAATTGCTGTGAAAAATTATCCTCAGCAGCATCTGATATAATTAAAGTGAACATTCTCGCTAAAAACTAAACAGTAATTATGTAAAATTAACCTGTCAGTTCACCCTAGTAAAGAGTGAAATCAAACATCAAATCCATCTCTAAGGAGGTTAAACTACTCCTGTTTCTTACATATTTAAAAGGCCAGTGGGAGCTCCTCAGTCTCCCTCTCTGCCCTCCCCTCTCCTTCTCTTTCTCCAAGAACAAACTGGTAAAAGTCCAGAAAACTGCAGCAAAACTTTGAGCATACTGAACTCATCGTGACACTATTGCCACGACTTGAATGAAAAGAGAAACAAGTTTAAATAGAACACTGTCATTTTACTTAAATGTACCTACTAACTTTATGGGATTTTGCTTTGTGGCAAACTTAAACCTTCCCGATGCAGTCACCAGACCATCCTTTGAAATGAAGCAGTTCTCATTTTCAATTTTACTTCAGAAAATACATTTTGGGAGATCAGTCCCTCAAAACTATGAAAGGGAGGAAGTTTAAAGCATTTGACTCGCATTTGCAATGAGGACAGCAGGGGCAACAAACAAGCATCCGCACTAGCTTTCCAACTTCTGACATTTCTACCCAAACTACCATAAGAAACTGTCAAAATACCGTAACAATACCATCAGAAATGCTTTCATTAGGACCAAGTCATGCTTATTTTTACTATGAGTCTAGCAGTGATATGAAAGAGAAGCAGTACCAGCCACTGGAATGTTGCAACATCTATGTAAAAATACCTTCTGACAGACTTGCATTTCTCACTGCTGAAGCTTAAACTGCAGTTTAGGAAGGAATTTGCTTAAATTTTTTTTATTTGAATTGGCAAAGTGCTTTGTTTAACAAAAAGGAGTTTTTACCTGCAGTAAAGTTTGGTAGGGATTCAACGTTTCAGCTTGCTTATTTATACAAATAGGCTGAAATAATAGCCTTTATTTCTGTATTTAACAAACATGAGAAAAATGTAATAATATTCACAAAAAATTCATTTTTCTTTCTCAAACAATATGGTATGTGCAAAAATGCTGGGGTTGTTATCATCAAATACTTTCAGAAATGTCTACTTCAAAATAGCTCAAAATTATTTTCTTTTTTTACTATTATTAATCTGAGCAACTCATAAGTCCATTATGAATTTTATGCTTCAGATTTAGAAGTTTTTGAATGCTTCCAGAATAATCTGGAACTACTAAATTAAAGATACTATGTTAAATAACATCATGGACATACACTATTTTCTCTTCTGAAGACTTAACACCAGAAAATCATAAAAATATTACACAGTGCATACAGAACACAATCTAAAAGGAGAGTTAAAACCAGCAAATGCTATATTTATGAGATAACCACAGTAAAGAAATGCCTAGACTTGTTTATCTGGATGAAAGTAAAACCAAAATCCCAGACAATCCCTTCAAGCCATGTTTTTTTTGGGCACTCAGCTGGCTCTAAATCAAGGTTATTTCACTAATAATATAGGATTAATGCCATAAAAATCTTTTCAAACTGAAAATTAAAACCTGCCTGCTTTCCAAAACTGAAATATCTACATGGTGTTGCTAGCTCTCCATACTTACATTTGTCATAGCTAGAGTTTCCATGCCTTCTGGGAATCTAGCAATCATTTATTGATATCTTCCCCATTTTAAAAGCTGGCAATTGAACAGACAGTTGTTAGGACAATGAGTTTCTGGTTGCTGAAGCTCAAGTTGTCCTGACATAAAATCACTGATTTTGCTTGCTGTAGACATGTAAGGTACTGTAGCATAGCTGAGCTGTTGCCAAAGATATGGAATAAAAAGGCTTGGCATCTATCACATACTTGACACCTAAAGAGCACAGAAGCTCTAAGATTCCTATTCCCTGTAGGCGCACTCTTAGTCTAGACAAACTGATTTCTCACACTTTTAAAATGCATTACAACACTCTATTGTGATCATTTCATCCACACAGCTCCAGCTAGTGACAGAAGAACCTGTCCTTTAAGCGACATTTCAATGGGCTAAAGCTCCCGCTCCAAGATGCCATTAAAACAATATAATACTTGAAAAGAACTATGCTGCATTGGGTTGAACTCTTTACTGGGTCTTCAGTGCTTTGTTCTGAGTTCAAGTTCTCATTGAAACTACCTGTGAACCAACTTCCCAAAACAAAGATATTTTTGACAGCTGGTTTCACACTGCTATCTTTTTTTTTAAAGTGTTCCTTAATGAATTTTGCTGTATTAGCATATTAAGACACTAGTGAGGTGTTCAGCATTCAAAATCTTAAAGATATTAGATGACAACAGAAAAGACTTGAGATTTGAACTGTATAGGTTTACTAAAAATTAATAACCCTGTTTCACATTTTTAAAACAGGCTGCCACCTAAAAGGTGCATTCTGACATTCTGTTTTTCTTAATATATCGATTATTTGAATAGTAACCTCTGATTTTTTTTTGTAACTCAGGAAAATTTTAATATTCATTTTGAGGCATTTTGTCTCCTCTTGGAATAAGCTGAAAGGGACAAAACACTTTTTTATTGAACACAAGAAATCACATAAAATTTCTTACAAACATAACGGTTTTTCTTCATTACAACTTACATTATTTAAGAATGTTTGTCATGGTGGAAAGTTTGCTAAAGCTGTTCTGGAAAGGGTAGTAAGAAACGAAATGTGCTATGCAGTAAAGAGAAAACCTTATTCACAGAGGCAGTGTCAATGAAAGCACTATTCAGCATGAAGATGACTTTTAAAGGAAATGAGAATTTCCTTCTTTTAAGTACTCCACTAGTAGCAGAAATTCCAAAGGGGACAAGAAATTGAACTCTCTAATTAAAGGAAAGAGATAAAATGATTGAAAGTAGCTGTGAAAACAAATGGTTTTGAATAGATGGGTCAGGTGTGCATAAAGGTGTCATGTTTCTTCTATGGCATTTCTTTCACCATGAAGACAGAAACTGTACATAACCACTATTAACCACCTACAGTTTAGCANTTTTTTTTTTAAATAAAGGAAACAGGGAACAAGCAATGGGAAGTTGATGTCAAAACACAGAAAAACCTCCCAGCAAGCTTCCAGCAACCACCCAGGATTTAGAGTCTTGCTAGCCGCTCTCTTTTCAATACCAGAATTTCACACATTTCAATGACCATTATGACTTCAAAGAATCAAATTTTCATCATTGTCCGTCATCTGCTGGTTGATTTGTATAAAGGAGCTCTTCTGCATGCATTCCAGACAAAGGGCTCCTTACTTTCGTGGCTATATATCAAGTTTAAAAGTTCTATTTGTGACAGTTGTGTCTGTGGTAAATTAGGGTAACACTGAAGGAGTGCAGCTGCTCCTCAGGAACCTCCTTTTTGGCATCATTTCACTTAAATAAAAACTGAATAATTAGCTTCTGCCTTTATTAAACCACAAAAATGCCACTGGCCTTAGCAATTACTTCCGGTTGCCCCACCTACTTAACCTCAATAGTTTTACACTTGTTAAAATGGAGAGAAAGTAGAAGTTTTCTGTACTTTATAGGAGTTTACAACAGCTTGCTCTCTTCCCCACCTCCAACATGTTTTACCAGACTAAGTACGTAAAGTTTTGCTATAAATTCATGTTGCAATTCACTTTATTTATAAGTTGATATATCAAAGCACAGAACATCTTGCATAATACTCAGAAAGTAGCTGCTATGAAAAGAGTTTTTTATTTAATATGCTCAGCTGCTTAACTGTAAGTCAGGATCAGAACATTTATGTTTCTACATTTCAATACAGTATTTTTGAAGGAAATGCAAGAGAACAGAGTCTGCTATGTAAATTGCAAGCGGAAAAATGGAGCAGAATGAACTAAACATGGTCAGACAACATTTATCTAACAGCTACAGACAAAACAAGGGAAAAAAGCATATTTGCCCTTAGGAAACTTTGTATCACACAGGATACAGTTTTCTTTCAGGCTTCACAATCATTCTGCATTATCACAGTAAACAGTGAACAACATGGTATTACTCATAACATATTCTCCCATGTAGCCATCCTGCAGAATGATTACTAAAGAAGCTGAAAAAAGCACCTAAAAAACTGTATTTTTAAAAAGAAAAAGAAACATTCAAAACAGGAAACAGAATTTGATAATAACAAAGATTTCATGAAAGCTTCCATTTAGAGAAAATCTCTTTTTTCACAAGCAGTTTTGTAAAAAACTAAAGAGAAACTGAAAATGGAGAGAAGTAGGTCTAACAAAAGCAAAAACCATCACATTACTGGAATCAAGCTAAGTCCACTATAATACTTTTTAGATTGATGACTGCCATTATGCAAATGAAGTGTCTGCATCCAAAACAAGGCTGGTAGCTTCAGCATTTCCATTAATCAGTGTGTATTTCACAGCTGGGGCAATACTATAGCAACCATGATGTTTGAGCATTCACTGCAGTTGCAAAAACTCCCTGAGAACTTCCCTACTGTCCTGCTCCAAAGGCTCACCACACTTTCCCAATATTTTACATGCTTATTATTATTCTATACTTGCTTGTATGAGATACTACAAATAAAATGCGTAACACATTCCAAACAACATTAAACCAACATCTCTTTGAATTTGTGATTTGAGAAAAACACAAGGAAAGAGCAAACAGGAATAACGACTGGAACGTGACTTCACAGTAATAAATAGAAAACATCCTTCTCACCAGCTCCTCTTTTACATCTTTAAAACACTTCACTTGAAGTCTGCAGTACATCCCCAAATTTTGTATTCACATCTCCTCCAAAAGTCACAAATCACAAAAGTGATTACTGGCAAGTTATGGGAAAAGCTGCTGAGTTGTGCTTTTGTTAAGTTTAAACTACAACGCTGAAAAGAAAAACAAAAATCTACGATTTTGCATTTCTCAGTACCCTGACAAGACTCAAAACAGAGAGGCATTTTTCTTGACACACTTGCAAAAAATAACAACCACTTAGCCTGCATTCTAACGGACATGTAAACAACATTTTAGAAACCTAAAAATGAAACAGCTGAAACACCTAAGCCCCGCTTTCAGCACAGATTGATTAATTCTTGTTCAATATCATTTTTCTGCCAAGAAACAATCACAAGCAACAAAAATGTATTATTTATTAATACTGTATTTTTTTTCCTGTAACCGTATGTCTTAGCTATGTAGATGATGTCTGGGTAAATAAAAAGAAGTTAAAAAGAAAGGAAATCAAATAGCTGGGTTTACACTTTGATTTCTCCATATATCTGAAATTAAGAAAATCATTATTAAATAGAGGAAAGCTGGGGCAGTCAGGGGCATAGAGTATATTTCATAAAAATAGATTGATGTTGCTACTAGTACTCATAAGAGACTTCAGTGTAGATGCGATGTTCTTCAACCTGACGAAAAGACAAATGGCATGATTATCTCGAACAAGATGGAAAAAAGTCTGAGTTACAGAAGATCTTGCAAATTACTTTTTCTTGTAAGCCAACAATATTTAGAGAAAGTATACTTTCTAGAATTCATCCAAAGCATATGTAAGCAAATCTTTTCCTTGCACACACACACACACACAAGCAGCTAGGTCTTTCTGTGAGACCTTTTAAAAATACAGTTTTCTACAGTGTATGAATTTCAAGCACTCTACTAGAAATTCACAATGCTCGGATTAAAAAACATGCAAGAAAATAAATTAGTGAAGAATAAGACTACAGCCACATTTTTAGATGACAGACTTTCAAATCAAAGAAGAGGCAGTCTTAGTTTACCTGCATTTAGAAAGAGGATAATCAAACAATTGAAACAATCTGATTTATCTTAGAATAATTTACATTATGGCAACACTTCCCTGCTGTACTACCGCAAGCAACTGCTCCTACGGACGATATTTCTCAGTGGAAAACAAGAGAACAGGCAGGAAAGAGCTTTGAAGGAAAGCAGACAGAAGTACTAGCAGATAGACCCTACCCAGTATAAAGAACTTTGTACCTATTCCCCCAGTTAGTTCAATTTTGTATGTACTATTAAATAAATAGCATATTGTAGTTCACTTGTAGTTCAGTGGTGGCATGTTTTTCAAACATAATTTATTCAGTTTGCAGTTCTGATTATTTATAATACAATCCTAGCATAAGTCACAGTAAGCAGATTGTCTTGCAAAGCTAAACACAGTATTTCAATAATATCTTGGTGAATTATTCATTACTGATGACTTACAGTCTATAAAATGCAGTTTTGATCATGGACATCAAGAGCCTTAAACAGCAATTCAGGATCAGGTCTTCATATCTGAAGCGAAAGCCAAAATTCAGGCTACTCTTGTGCATTGGAAATAATTTCTCTATTTTTTGTGTGTTTCTGATGCCATTTTAATAAAGTACTTACTTTTAACATTCATTAAAAGTCATGTGCATTTACAAAATAAACCATAAGCATATGACTTAAATTAATATTTTACGATTACTGTTTTTCAGGAATAAGAAAATTAAAAATTATGATCTGCTTTATGCCCATCTGAAAACCTTACAAAGCTTCCTTTAAATTACCAATTAAGCAAATTTCCAAATAAGGCCCCAGTAGAGTTCCCAAATTCAGGTACCACTTGTTTCATAATCTTCAGCTTTTGGAAAGGGTTTCAACTGATGTTAAATATGTGTCTTTTTCTCAAAGCGCCCTTATCCATTGAAGCTGCAAAAGACACAAGGGAGCAAAACATTCAGACCCTGCAGGGAACCGGGAAACTACTCACACGCAGGTAGTGGAATTGCTGCTGTGAGGCAGGAACACCTTGGTCAATTCCTAATCTAACCTGGACAGCACATATTCTAAGGTCCGAGCTGTTGAGTACCCATTTGGATGTACAGCAACATCTTAGGAACTGACAACTCTGGTAAGATTTTCTATGGTGAAGTCATAAGAAAGAGTATCACTACAGTGTATGAAACATTAATTGTGAATTCAGTTTTAACTAACTAACTAACAATGTCCCTGGGCTGGAAGCTAGAGGAAAGAATACTAAAATTTAAATCCCATTATCGTGCATTTTCTAGTGTTCTCTTCCTTTCACCTCACAACTACCAGTTAATTCCCTACTGAACAGTAGCTATGGAGCAGCATTTATCTTTAAGTTTTAAAATTCAGCAAACTATTTAGGCTTCTGTTTATTAAAAAAAGGATACCCATCAAAGGTGAGGGTGAAAAAAAAGGCAAAGAGAAGTGTTTTAAAGTTTAGCTTGACAGTTCTGTCACACTACTGTATAGTCTCCTACTAAGAACAGTATCAAGAAATTCAACCAATGCCTGCCTTCATTGTGATGCATGTTCTCTATTCTTCACATCTCCTTTACAGAGAAAGTGATTTCTGTAACAGATCTTTGCCCATACAGTTACAAGTGGTGTGAGACATAGAAGAGTAAAACAGAAGCAAATCCCCAATCAAGAAATGCAAATTTAGAGCAAAATCCCTGTTAGTGCATGCTTTTTAGAAGAAGAAAGGTTGCACTTAAGAAACTACAAGGAAATCAGACCTGTTAAAAGCTGTCCCTTACCCTAATGCAAGATGTAACGCTTCTATGTAATATGCATGCACTTTAAAAGTTGAAAGAAAGTGCTAAATAGTGTACATAATTTCCATACACAGCAGGTAGTGAAGCAAGAAAAGAACTGACACAGTTACCCTCATTAAAGAGATGCACAATAGAGAACTGTTATGCAGTGTTAGCATATTGAAGGTCTATGCATCAGGGATGTTGCGGCTATTAACAGCTTAAATGTTCACTGTATTTTGTTAATTAGTCCATATAGCTTTTAAGCCTTAACTGTGTTTTAGAAGGTTCTTTTCTAACAGTAGCACAGTCATTACTTCCTGGTGGGGATGGGAAGGGTTCACAGGGCTTCAACTGTTTCAATGTTATCAATAAAATACACCTTAATACCATTGGACAAAATGGGTTTCTTTACATTCATCTATATGGCTAGTTAAAATTGATGGTTTCAAAAATCTCTCTCTAAAAAAGCTGAATCATAACTAGAATATATTAGTATTACTTCACAACTGGTTTTAGCTTGTAATCTCTAGAAGTCCATTCCTGTAATTAGTGCTTAGGCCTTTATATGCTTGGCCGTTATTTATAGGACGGAAATCATGGTCTTATACTTTCTAATACAATAGAGAGAAATCCATCATCAAATAAATTCAACTTGATACATTATCTGTTTCCTTTCAGTTTTCTATTGCTGTGGGGGAAAAAATCAAAGGAGAGTACAATATACAACTGTGTTTACTAAATGGTGATAAAAAAGTAAGAATTTGTATTGGAACCAGAAATTAGAGAGAAGATATTCAACTTCTGACTTAATAGACGCAGAATGAGTTGACTCAAGAATGCTTTCAAATAGAGTCAACACAGCAACAAAAATATGGTCCTAAGAAAAAACACAAAGCAGAAGAATAAAAAAAAAAAATACTAGAGCAAGCTAAAATATTTACCTTAAAACAGCTTCTCCCTGGTTAATATGATACTCAGTGAAAATTTCAAATACATGATTTATATGGATTATGTTGACCTACATAGGAAAACAGTTACTTATTTTTATACGTGAATTTATGTATATCTAGAAAATTTATGCACATTTAGAAAATGAACTGATAAGGAAAACTAGTAACTTCTGCAGAGATTTTAATCCTAATTACTAACCAGTTATAATTTTTCAAAAACATCTGCAACATAATTAAAACAGCTTTAAAAAAATAATGTCTTTGGTATGTCTTACCAGCATTTCGTAGAAATTCCTTATAGCTTCCTTCTTCTCACTTGTTAACCAAGTTTTCAGGGTAACAGGTAATAGGATACAAGTTATTTTCCCATCAGCAAAGACCTTCTTTTGCTTTAAACTTGGAGTGAGTAGAACTGAGTATGCCAGAAAGATACATAAGAGACTAAGCAATTTCCCTACAGCATGTGCTTCAGAACACAAGAACTAAATGGCGTACTGAAACTGGATCTGAACATCAGATGCTCTCTCCATGGTCCACATCTCCACTTAACACAGGTTAACTCTGCCAGTCTGAGAAAACAGACATGAAAGTATTTCAAAGATACCTCACAAACATGCCATCAAGAATTTGAAAAGCATCTGATTCCATCACTGATGATCAGAGTAGAGTCAGAAAGTACTGAAGAAGCTCCAAGCTCTCTTGCAGCATGACCAAGATGTTCAAGGATTCCCATGAAATTAACCAGGCTCTCCAGACAAGGAAAGCTTTTCTGTTCTGACTTGATAAAATGATTCAGCTAGAACTTCGTGACTAGAAAGAAGCTTTCGTGTCTGTACAAGGAACTTTCTTAGGATTTGTGGTTTTCTAGCCTTTCTTAGGCTAGGATTTGTGGTTGATGTCTACAACTTAGTGCTACAGAAATGCAGAAAGATGCATTTGAATGTGCAGAAAAACGAGCACTGTACAGGGAATTGTTTACTCACTATTCCTGACAAGACAAAAAGAATTCATGTCATCTACAGAAATATTTCATAACATGGGACAATTATTTGGGTGTTTCAGAAAAGGTTCAGATAATGGTACTGTTTTATGAGAACATGGAAATACCACCCTCTAATAGGCTAAACTATTGAACAAAACAGCTACAAAAAATGAAGTTACTTCTTACTCCTGTTGATTACTTGGTTGTATCAATGACTTACTTTTATTTTTCCTAGCAGATTAGAAACATGTTTTGCATATTTACATTTCCAAAACCAAGTAAGTATTTGCATGTTGAATAACCCTTTGGAATCCAAACTAAACACAGCACAATGACACCCCTTTAATTTGTTCTGAGCAGCCATCACAGCAACCTCTTAAAAGCATTATTCTTTGCTAGAAAATTAAATACTATGTAGTAAAATGAAAAAAAAAAAACAACCTACATACTTTTCAAAAAGACATACTTTGACCAAGTGCTCTAGATTGAAGCCTTGAAATTTTTGCCCAATAATGCTGTATGAAGGAAGCCTAGACAAAACAGACACTCAGAAGGGTTGTGTAACCTCAATTGCAGACACTCCTCCTTCCAACAGCCAGCAGAGAGAGCACTACTATATACCAAAAGAAAAGACTCTCAGACCAAAGAAATCCAAACCCTTTACCCCAGCCTAACCCAAAATATACCTCCTTAGGGATGAGAGGGAAATTGTCCTCATGGATACAACTGTCTATCACTTTATATAGGGTTCCGAGCTACCTGCAAAATGTGCAGTTTTGTAAACTGAACACCAGAATTATTTTCAACTGAACTTTAGCAATATAGCAATATTTATTGCTCTTAGAAGACAGCTGAAGGTCATGGCAATGTCTTTACTTTGACTGTCAGGGTTATAGAAAGCTTCTTTATCACAGAGAGTAACTTGCTGCCTGCAGACATTCTTACGGAAAGCACTTCATCAGCCAGCTGGGGTTTCTAAACCACTGCAAGCTTCATCAGACTGCAGCTGCTTACAAAAACAAGTTGTAGCAAGTACTACAGACTGCATTGAGCTAGGATATTCCAACTGAGGAAGGATTTAATAGCCAAACAGCAAAACACAGTAAATATGCAGTACCGAAAGTATGTACGTAACTAGATAAACCGGTAACTACATCTGAGTTTGTACTGTAATTAAGCCCAAATGCAACTACCAACCATAACTATAAAGAAGAAAATGTCAAATTATTTCAATTAGAAACAAACAAAAAAATTAATATTTAGAAATAAATACATACTCTGACAGACCAGAATGGTGTACATGAAATAAGAAAGGTTATCACCATCTCATCATCAGTCATTACATCCTTTAAATATTACACTGCACATTATCTGCTTTTAAAAGTTAAACAGGGTTTTTTCCTCCCCAAAGTAGTATTTCTTAGTATTCACTGGGTGAGGGGGTGGTGGGAAATGGGGGAGTGTATGCAGGGTAAAATAGAGAAATAGAAAAATAACTTTTTAATAGATTAAGTTTTGCAGCAAAAATGCAGGTTCACACAGAAACTATCAGTGACCTCAGAGTAAAGGCCTTTAAGCATTTCACCCTATCCAAGTCCACTCTTAGATTACACACTTTTATTAAAGTAGATGTGCATGTGTTTTTACTTCCTAACGGTCGTCTCTTTTGAATATTTTATTTTTATTGAAATAATTCAATTAATTTTGAAATAATTCTAGAATGTAGTTTTACACCTTAATCAGCCTCTAGCATCATTCAAACATCAGAGCAAACACAGAACTGAAGATGACCAAAGGCAAACAAAACACTTTTTGAAATCTTGACTCTCAAGTACAGCACAGTTCAAGTAAGCGGATCAGCTGCTTACTTGACACAAGCGTGACTGAAGAAAGCACTTCTTCAAATCACAGGCTTCATATGCAAAGCTCCTTTGCGCAAAGCTAGAAACTCTTTCTCAAAACATATCTGCAAAGTAAAGGATGCAGAAAAAATACTTTATTAGCTTAATTTTACATAACAGCTTTATTATTTTTTATTCATTTTTCACTATTCTGAAGCCAAATGTAAGCTGCTGATCTAATTTAGAGAAAAAAAATAAATAAAAGGAAGACAAGCCACAAGAGGAAAATTTGAGGCTAGGGGGAGGGAATGAGTAACTCTAAACCCCACAGAAATTACCATCCTGGTCCCGTGTATGCTTTGAATATGACAATTCCTTATCAGAGCTATACATATAAAGTACAGAAAAACTTGTAAGTTAGATTCCTCATCTACAGAGGAACACTGTCCTGAACTGAATCCCTTGTGGCAGCCACTTGAATAAATACTGCAGCTAGAGTGGATTAAATGAAAGATTATTGCAAATTCTTTTATCCCATTAAGGTAATTTAGGAACGGATTCAACTCACCCTTAAGGAATTAACCCACAATGGGTTAACAGCATTTTGAAAACCAAAACACTGAATATCCACTATATCCTTATTATTTAACACAGTGGTAATGCTTGCAGAATTCTTGGCTGAAGTAGTAGTTTCAATAAAAGAAAACCCAGTAAGCCTGTCCTTAATAAATGCATATTTTGCCAAGTGTTTCTGTTCACTGAGTTGCAAAACCAGCTCCTACACACAGTCTTCAATGCAGTGTCACACTGTCTCACACATAATTTTATGACACATTACTGCTTTGGTTTTCAGAGTAAAGTGTATTATATACTCTCAGTTCTTTGGAAAGCAATTATTACACTTTAAAATGCATATTAAAGCTTGATTTGCTAAGTCCTTTGTTTCATAGCACTGTAGACTATCAGACTGAGATTTGAAGAAGTTTCATCATTCCAGACTATTTTTCACTTGTTTGTATATTTTACTTTGAGCTGCAGTATTATCACTGTTTATTATAGTAAAGTCTACAGTTCTTTAATCAAACAAAGATTATACATTTTCACTAATTTTTAATCCTAGCCAAAATTGGGATTTGGATGGTGAACGAACTGTGACTCAATCCTGAAAACACTGTGATGCTTGCTAATAACACAGTCTTCTAGAAAAAATGGACCGGAGTGTTTCCACAACTTTTTTGCGGAAAAGGTTCATATTCTGAGAATCCTACTAATACACTGTTACTCCTGGATTATCTAGTAGCAAAGATTTAAAACAGACACTAAATGATACCTCTAGACAGCCAAAAGGAAGCTGCTAAGATTCCTGACACAGATTTCACAATAGTTACTAGAATCGCAGAAATCACTGCAAAGGCCCATAAGATAATTGAATCAAATTGTTATCTCAGCACAGCCAAGTCCATCACTAAACTACGTCCTTAAGTGCCAGATCTACACATCTTTTACACATCTCCAGGAATAGTGACTCAACTACATTCCCAGGCAGCCTGTTCCAATGCTTGATATCCCTTCCTGTGAAGAAATTTTTCCTAATATCTAACCCATTTCCTCTTCTCCTATCAATTGCTGCTTGGGAGAGGAGACCAATCCCACCTGGCTACAACCTCCTTTGACGTAGCTGAAAGGGAACAAGGGGAACAATGATGTGTGCCCTGAGCTTCCTTTTCTCCAGGCTAAACACCCCTTGCTCCCTCAGCTGCTCCTCACAGGACTTGTGCTCCAGACCCTTCCCCAGCTCCCCTGACCTTCTCTGGACTCACTCAAGCACCTCAATGTCTTTCTTGGAGTCTTTCTGGAGGGGCCCAGAACTGGACAGAGCACTCAAGGCATGGCCTCACCAGAGCCCAGTACAGGGGGACAATCTGTGCCCTGGTCCTGCTGGCCACACTATTGCTGATCCAGGCCAGG
>VZTF01004516.1:45330-60989 GCA_013397755.1 Cnemophilus loriae | reverse complement strand
TGGCCTTCTTGGCCACCTGGGCACACCCTGGCTCGTGTTCAGCTGCTGTCACCAGCACCCCCAGGTCCTTTCCAGCCACTCTGCCCCAGCCTGTGGTGCTGCCTGGGGTTGTTGTGACCCAAGGGCAGAACTTAGGTCTTGTTGAACTTCACACCACTGGCCTCAGCCCACCAACCCAGCCTGTCCAGATACCGCTGCAGAGCCCTCCTAACTTCCAGCAGATGAACACTACTGTCCAAATTGGTGGCATCTACAAACTGACTGAGGGTGCACTCGATCCCCTTGTCCAGATCATCAGTACGGATATCAAACAGGACTGGCTCTGATACTGAGCCCTGGGGAATACCACGTATGATCAGTACCAACTGGATTTAACTTCATCCACCACCAGTCTCTGGGCTTGGCCTTTCAATATTTAACTCTTGGCCATCCAGGCTTCCCCCGAGTGAAAAGTACACCCATCTAGGCCATGAGCAGGCATTTTTTTTCAGGAGGAAGATGTGGGAAAGGATTTACTAAAATCCAAGTGGCAACATCATGGCCTTTCTTTCATCCACATTTACTTACATCACTGGCCTAGGCTGCCGCAGTATATGGCATTTTCAGCTCATCTTGAGCGCCCTTTCAAAAGTATGAACTCAAATACACTCAAAGCTCACTCTCAAATACAGGTTCAGATTTTCTGTACCCAGTTTGATTTATACAAGCTATCTTCAGTGAGTTACACAGAGTTTGTCCACAGTCTGATGGAAAATGGTCCTCTACTGAGGTTCAGTACTAAGACTTCTAAACCATTACTTAAAAAAGGTTAACTAGCAGTATAGACAAAACAACTTCAGGACACCCGATGAAATGTTAATAGCATCATTCTGTTTAGCCTTTCATGTTTGTAATAGTCTGTCCCTAGATGTTCTCACCATGCTGAAAAAACTATTTTAGTACCTTTTAAACTGCACTGTATAGCACTGGCCTGGACTGCTCAGCCTTGTGCAGCAACTCATCTTATTTTATCTTGGCCTGATACAGAATAAAAACAGCTGTGAGGTTAACTACAACTCCCCAGTGACCAAGTCCTATAACTGCTCTTGCAATAATTTTTGCACGGAGCTACAGAAAATGTATTATCAGTTGAATATTCTGCTTTAGTAATGCAACGGATAATTTCTGACAGTAGTTCTAATTTTGAAACATTCCTGAAATATCATCATTTAACCAATAAAAGCATCCTTTTATTGACAAATATTTGTGGGAACCTTTCAACTGCAAACAGCAACCTCCACCAAAGTGCCTAACTCCAGGCTAAACATCCACAATGCAGCCTTACCAGCACTGACTGGGAAGCCTGCTTAACGCACACATGCTGAACTGGATGACTTTTAGCTACACACACTATTGATGCACCCTACTCACAACTACTGAAACAAATCGCAGGAATTAGAACACTTCAAATCCCCATTTCAGGCAAAACCACTTCAACTTTTTATAATGATGATATAATGATGTATGCTATACCATACACACAAAGAGTTACTTAATTTGGAACATTATCCAAGTGAGATTTGCTGCTGACAGCCTTTGCCCTCTATAGCCCAAATTTCCTAATGCAAGCAGGGTCTTGACAGACTACTTTTCACGCAACTATTTGTCCAGAGTCTTGGAATATGACCTAATTGGTGGCCAGAGAATCAAAATGTGATGCAAGAACTATATTTCTGTTGAGCTTTGTTCATTCTGTATGTTATTTTCTTCAGGTTTTACTGTTCATTAAAAGTTATTTTATTCAGTATTCACTGAAAACAGCTAATAACTGAGATAAAGATAAAATTTCTTGGATATGTTCTACACAAGCTGAGCATTTAACTTCTTTTACATTAAAGAGACACACTTTCTTTTCCAGTGTGACGAATGTGGTTTAAAATACTGGTTTTCCTACTATTTCATTAGAACTCATTTTTCCGTTGTATTCAACAGAGCCTAGGCTGCAATAAGGAAGCGACCGACTACCGCCTAATTATTCAATGTCAGGATGGTCATAACTCTTCTATTTGTGTTTCCCAGCACTAGGAATATTCTAGTACTGCTAGAACCAAATAATTCTGTTGAACAAGTTCTAGCATATGCACATACACATAGGAATACAAGGTCTACAAGAGCACTGGAAATACAGATTCATTCCACTACAATATGTGGTTAAATGTTTTCAACAACCTCAGCATTACTCTACCAACCTTGTAAATATCAAGTCACAGAAGAGTTCAGTTTCATAGTAAGTTACAAGATTGAGCATGGCAAACAAGGATAACCATATCTCTTCCACCTGTTCTTGCCCCATCTGAAACGCACGTAAAAGCACTTATAAGGCGATGTCCAGCTTTAAAAAAAAACCTAAAAATATGACAAAGATGACAAATCCATCAAAATATGATTTAATGATTTCTAACAATCTGTAATACAAAAGAAGGGGTCTTTTTCAATTAAATGTTATGTATCCATTTCCAGAGCACAGTTTAAATACAACTTGCAAGGAAATAATGGTTTTATGCTTTGTAACATTAACAGAAAACTCCTGTAATATGCTAAATTAGTCTTAATTGGCTGTAATTAATCCTACTTAAAATTAGGAAATATATTGCAGCAACCTAAAATAAGATAGTACTCTACTTTAATGTGAGATTTAACAGAGGTCTAGAGAACTCCTCCTAATGCTGAAAGTGTTGAAAACCACATCAAACTCTGTGACAATTCTCCTTACTAATGGGATATAATTTTTTCCCATTAAAAGAACATGAATTTACGACATTATGGAAACTACTCCCAAAATGTAACTAAATCTACAAATGCGGTTTCTAATTTTCTGTCATTTTGTTTCAGGTCCTATAGTAACTTAAAAAAGAAAAAAAAGATTTTTGCATTTAGAATGTGGACCTACATGCACAACATTGTAAAAAAATACTATTCAGTCTGACACTTAACCTAACACTGCAAGAAATAAAGATAAAATAATCACTTAGATACATTACATTTATCAAAACAAAAATACTTAATGGCTGCTACTACAAGATCTCAAAAAACTTCAGCAAATATGAGAGTCTTCAACTTGATGACAGCATATAGTGATGTCAGAAATATGCACTCTACGTACGGTTCATTTATAGTAACACTAAGTGAACTGAATAGCTGTATTTAAAACTAGTATCACTTTAACTCAACTGGAAGTATAAACCCTCATAGCTAGACAGGGTAATGTACAACACTAACTCTGGATAATGTACACGTAAATTCAAAATGGAAGATGGAAGAGTTTTTTTTTTGTGGGTCTGTCTTTGCATTGTAGTCTTTTCAGACATATGTATCCATCACCCAAGGCCACAATAGGGAAACGTAATACTTTTCAGGCACTATAAGAACTGTATTTAAATATATATATATACATATACATATACATGTATTTTAACATTAAAGAATAGTGCATTTAAAATCATTTAGGAAAATGCAGGTCTACTGACTTGTTCAATCTTATTTACACAGTGATTCACAATCTCTGTACAAATTTCCTGATCCCAAGTTATGCAAGTAGACTGGCAAGGTAATCATATTTGCTAGAATAAAGTAATTTTTCCTTTATTTTTAAATCTAAGATTATGTTACTTCTTAAATTCAGAAAGAAGTTTAGGAAATAACTGATTTTTTCTCTTTAACCCGTATGTAGATAATCATTGCTTTATATATATACAAAGCATGAGAGAAAAAAGCCCTAAAGAGTTGATAAAGTAAGAGCGGGTTTTTTCCAACAGCCTGCTAAACTTCAGCTGTCTCGACTTGTACGTATCATTACAAACATACAATTTATAAATATAAATTCCAAATATTTCTTAGGTGGTTAGTATAGCTTCAGGGATACAAAAAAGATACATACAGTGTGAACTGTCTGGTACATAGTATAGGAACATTGTTTTCCTGGAGATTCTAAAGCGATACGAAAACCAATGAAAGGCATGCTTCTGCTGTGATGCACTCCCCCCAGAAGTCTTACAAAAATTATACTATTGAATAATGTAAACATAAGTGTCAGGTTGCATCTAGAGTAACAGACCACACATTATGGAAGAAGTTACAAGAAAAGATTGCCAAATTTCTGATCTGCTACTGATTAGCAGAAGAATGTTATGCATTTGTTTCCAGTTGTAATCTAACCTTCATGCATATTCAAAAGCTAGAGTGTATGTGCACAGTAACAATAATCCATGATATTTCTTTACACAGTAATATGGGTACCAATGAAGAAAATTTCAAGAATCTGGCAAATTCCATATAATTTCACTAAACAGAAAATATACACAAATTTCAAAAAGAACAAACTTGTTATTTAATTACAGCTCACACTGGTCCTTAAGTAAAATATAACAATAATAAATAAGGCACTCATCATTTTACATTGCTTAACACTTTGAATGCCATATTCCTTCACATACTTATGTTTTATTGATGTTCCACTTTTAAAAGTGTATAAAGGACTGTTGCTTTGTAGTTCACATTTATACGGCTTTCCTAGAAGAACGCAGAATACCATACTGAATGCCTATTGTGCAGAAATAACCCTGAAGGCTGTATCATAGCAGTATTCAGTAGAAAACCCTTACCAATTTTTCATCAACTGTGATGAGTTGCGTGTCTCGAGTTTGGTCCTGCGCCAGCCGCCATGTGGAAGTGCTCAGTGACCTGCAGTGCAAGACTTGAAGTTAAAAAATGATTCATGCAATGAGAAAATAGAGGCAGACAAATCTTACATAAACAAGTTACTTTAACAATATCCGTCTTGTAAAAAAATTGAAGAGGGAGAGATGAGGGCACAAAAATCCTTTTTCTCCCCAATTAGTTCTGTCTGCTGAGTTTTTGGCAGACTCCCACTTAGCAGTTCACAACAGGCTGCACTTTATGTCAGCCTACAGGCTCTCTGTCACAGAGAGACTGCCAGTGGCAAGGACTGTACTGCTCTATATGAATGTACAGTAGCTGGTTTGTCACGAACAGACAGAAAAATACAAGGCTGCTGCAGGCATTCTGGAACTCTGATCCTTAAAATGATGGTATCAGAGAAAAAAATCCTAAATCTATTTGTAATGGTAAAGCTTCAATTCTACACGTCAATAACAGGACATTAACAAATTCAAAAAAACCCAAACCAAACCAAAAAAATGACTAAACAAACCCTAAGCTGATACTGCAAACACAATTTTCTGGTTGTGAGTGGGCAAAACTCACAACTACTTTGCTTCATTTCTAAATCATTTCAGGTCAGCTTATTCATTTCCAAGAAACACAATTTATCTTCTTGCATAATTACTAAATCTGTAAGATACATATGGAAACAGAGAACCCCATTCCACATCACTGAATTAAAGAGTTAAATTTGCCCTTAACTTACATTACATTACTAATGTCAGGATTAGGCCATTTGAGTACAAATCATCTTTTGGCAAAATAATGCAACAGCAGGTGAAACGAGCCAAGAAACTTAATTCTCTGATCTCATGATAGAATACCAGGTTGGAAGGGAACCTCAAAGACCATCTGTTCCAACCTTTCTTGGCAAAAGCATGGTCTAGACAAGATGGCCCAGCACCCTGTCCAGCTGAATCTTTGAATTGTCCAATGCTGAGGAACTCACCACTTCCTTGGGGAGATTGTTCCAACAGCTGACTGATTTAACCACATTGTGAAAAATTTTCCTCCTGTGTCTAACCAAAATCTCCATAGGAGTAACTTGCACCATCATCTCCTCTTGCATGTGACTCACTGTAAAAAAGGAGTATCCACCTTCTGTGCAACCACCTTTTAAAATATTGGAACATGGTGATAAGGTCTCGTCTAAGTCTTCTCAAGACTGAAGCGACCCAGTTCTTTCTGCCTTCCCTCACACGGGAGGCTTCCCTGTCCTTCTACAATCTTTGTGGCCTTTCTTTGGACCCTCTCCAGCCTGTCCATGTAGCATTGCAGGTATGGACCGAGAAGTGCTGAGAACAGTGGGATAGTAACTTCTTCATCTCTGCTGGTTATGCTTTTGTTGATGAAACCCAACAATCTGTTGCCTCTCTTTGCTCAGAAGCAACTGTCCACGCAGATTGAGACTGTTTTCCGCCAGGACCCCCAGGTCCCTTACCCAAGAGCTAGTCCCCAGTCAGGTAAATCCCAAACTACACCGCAGTTCCAGATTATGATTTCCCAGGCTGAACAACGGCAACAACTCGCTCTTGTTGAACTTCATAAGGGTCCTCTTAGCCCACTCTTCCAGCCTGTCTAGGTTCTTCTGCAGGATGAGTTTTCTTTACAAAGTGCCCGCTTCCCTGCTCAGTTTGGCATCATCAGCAAACTTTATCACGGTTTATCAGGATCCCACCATAGATCACTTACGAAGAAATCAAACAGTGCTGGGCCCAAAAATGATCCCTGGGGACTCCACTTGTGACAGGCTGCCAGTGTGAAAACGAGTGAGGCACCACTGCCCTCTGCGTGCTGCCTGTCAGCCAGTTCCCCACCCACTGCATGGACCACTTCACTAGACTGTAACACACCAGTTTTTCTGGGAGGAGGCTGTGACAAAGCATATCAAAACCCTTGGAGAAACCCAGGTAGACAATAGTGTGCTCCGTATTTAATTAAGGCCATTTTAAAGAAATGAGGAACAAAAAGGCAAGGATTCAGTTTTCTCTACAAGAATCTTACAAAATTAAGCAACTGGAACAAAGTTCAGTTCAGAAGTATTTAATATAAATCTATACTTTCAACACAGATTACATTCTCCTAAATTACCTTCCATCTGCCATTAACAAATTCAAAAAATCTCCAAAACACAAAGTTTATAGAATCACCTAACGCTGTGGCATGGACAGAGGTGGGAAATAAGAAAAGCCTTACAAGAATAAGGACCTTTTCCACCTTTATTAAATCCCGTTCACTTCCGTTCACTTTTGCTCACCAAAAAGCACTCTGGGAAGGGTTCAGCTGTGGCTCAGATGGCCGGACAGTGGGTTGATAGTTGGCTCGTGCGTGAGGCAGTGATTGGCTGGGAAGACACGTGGACACCACATGATCAGAGAACTGACTGGGTAAAGAGACGTGTTAACAGTGACACCACGGTGGCAGGCAGCCAATGCATGCTTATTTTGGTTAAGTTTCGGTTAAGTTTAGAGTATAAATAGGCTCGGTTTGTTACAATAAAAGATCTTCTTCAGAGTAAGCAAGGAGGTCCGTGTGTCTATGTTTCCCATTGCTACAAATGGCTGCCTGAACGGGGACATTTCACAGGCAGTGAAAGATATGGACTGCCCCAGTAGCAACTTCCACTGAACCAGGAAGTGGTTGACCAGGAAAAGTTCGGCAAAGGAACCCAAACATACACCTATCACCTATCAGGTGAGCAGTGGAAGAATTATGGGAGGAAAAACATCCCTGGAACAAAAACGGAGCCTAGACCTTTTACGGCGGCTCCGACATCAGCAAAGTACAGACACTGCCGATGCTAAGCTAAGTGCCTTGATGGACTAGGTGTCCACACATGTAAAAGATTTCTCTTCTAGTGGGACTTTTCAATTGGAAGCCTGGCAGGACAGAAACTTTTTGACACTGCCAGGATGGCGATGCCACTTGGCGATGCCAAGGCTTGCAGGCACCTCGCCACGTGGGGGACTATAACGGCGGCTCTTAAAGAAAGTCTCATAGACATCCACTGTTTTGCGACTTCAGAGACTGATTCTCCTGAGCCTTCAGCCCCACCTGAACCCATTTCAACCTATCAGGCTATCCCAAGGTCAGCCTGTCCCCTACGGTGCTGCCCACCCTTGATGAAAATCCTTATGCAGTTGGTTCTTTCGACCATGGACTTTCAGACCACGAACAAGAGGCAGATTTGTACCCTCCCCGGAACGATGACGCTGTGGCACAGCGCTGGTGGAAATGTAGAGAAGCTGCGATGAACGAGGGCAACTTCACGGTTGTTGCTGTTTTCCTGTTATTTATGCACCAAATCAACGCCCTGCTTACAAAGATTTAGATTATAAAGTTATCAAAGAGCTGAGGACACTAGTAAAAGAAAGTGGTATATCTTCCTATAATGTTTTAAGTTACTTGGAGCCTGTAAGTACTATGTATGTTCTTACCTCTAATGACTGCAAAAGCATAATAAAGATGATCTTATCCATGACATGGTTTGGCTTATGGACTACCATGAGCTACGTAGTACTCAGGCGGGAGAGTTGTGAGACAGAGATCCACCTATTGATGTCACTCAGTTAACAGGAGAGGGTCCGTACGAAGCCCCTACAGTGCAGACGGGCTAGCCTCACAACATGTATGACATTATCACTCACCCACCTAGCCCTTCAGGCTCTGTGGCGGCTCCCGGGGGCAGGCATCAATGCCAATATGTCATTTGCTAGGTCCAGCAGAACCATTCGTACAGTTTCTCGACAGACTGCAAGCCGCACGTTCCTGGCAAGCTGACAGTCACGACATCCAAGCTATTCTATTGCAGCAACTTACTTTTCTAAATGTAAATGAGGACTGCAAAAAAGCGTTATTCACTGTTCGCAATCCCCATACTTGTGATATAGCAGACATGGTTAGGACATGTCAAAATGTGGGTTCTACTGCCCACCACACTAGTTCTCTCGCCGTAGCTTTAACTGCACACCTCCGGATTTCGGAGGCGGGAGCGGGAGATTGTTTTAAATGTGGTTCATCTGACCACTTTACAAGGGATTGTCCTCAACAAGGGGATGGGACAAAAATGCCTACTAGAGATTGTCCCCAGTGCAGGAAAGGAAAACATTGGGCTACTGATTGCTGTTCTCGGTACAGTGCAAAAGGGGAAGTCTTAGAGCTGGGAAACTGCTGGCAGGGGGTGGGCTCGCATGCCCCACAGAACCAAAAAAATGCAAAGCAAAACTCTTGGCAAGCGAGCTCATGCCCACAATGACAGGCAGTGCAGGGCTTGTTTTGGAAAGGTTCTTACTGGGTTACTCCCCCTCTTCCTTGCTCAGTCATATTACATCTGAAAATGTTTCAGGATCTGTTCAGGTTTTTCTAATCTTGTAAATGACCTCAGCTTCGTGGTATGGTTTAAATGTTTCATAGTGTATGTCATAGTTGTCTTCAGCGTGTTTTTATTGATTAAATGAAAAAAGGGGGAGATGTGGGAAATAAGAAAAGCCTTACAAGAATAAGGACCTTTTCCACCTTTATTAAATCCCGTTCACTTTTGTTCACCAAAAAGCACTCTGGGAAGGGTTCAGCTGTGGCTCAGATGGCCGGACAGTGGGTTGATAGTTGCCTCGTGCATGAGGCAGTGATTGGTTGGGGAGATGCATGGACACCACATGATCAGAGAACTGACTGGGTAAAGAGACGCGTTAACAGTGACACCACGGCGGCAGGCAGCCAATGCATGCTTATTTTGGTTAAGTTTCGGTTAAGTTTAGAGTATAAATAGGCTCGGTTTGTTACAATAAAGGATCTTCTTCAGAGCAAGCAAGAAGGTCCGTGTGTCTTTGTTGCTCATTGCTATGAAGACAGACACATCTATTCCTATTTAAAGTGACAAAAGCTGTCAGGAAAGTTACTTTGTTTCAAGACCCAGAAATTTTCAAGCACAAGGAAGCACAGTAATGCCATAAAAATTCAAGGTAACTACTTTCTTAGCTCAAAATCTCTGTACAGAGAGTTTCTGGCTCAACACAGCTGCTATTTTTTAATTTGCAAATGTAAAATAATACATTGTAAAAACAGAAAAGGGAGATACTGCAGTACTAGGAGAACAGGCTGTTACTTGGTTCTTATCCAATTACACACCAAGAGAGAAGTTATCCTAAGAGCATCCTGAACAGCAGCATTACACTTGTGTTCCAGACCTAAGCAGCTAAAGCCACAAAATATCCAACCTTAAATAAGGCAAAAAACATGTAACAGGAAAAATAGGTTTCTCCCCCACTACAGTAGCCTTAGTATCAAAGTAGTATTCTGCAGGTATTCTGGAACTTCATGTGATACAGTGTTCACTACACTACTTAACCTATGTGCAAGGAAAGACATTGGATTATGCAATTCAATTCTTTCGTTTTCTAAAGAAAAGTAATCTAGACTATGAATCAAGAAGTTCTCTGAAGCTTGCTCTGTGGAGGGGTCTGATCAACATGTAAAGATTCAGGTATGCAAGGGCTGTAAAAAGGCTGATCACGATCATACTTTTTCCTGTAACATAAATTCAATGATGAACAAAATTTAGTGCAATTTAGTTTGAATATGGTTGAGCCTGGGTTGTTTTAAACTGAAAAAGCATTAATCAGCTTCGAAAAGTACAAATACCATGCCCCTGAAAATTATTTCCACTCAGCATTACGTCATTCGACATCGTTTTTACTAATGGCATGATAAAGAGCAGGGTAAAAACCCCATCAGACTAAAGGTGGGAACAATCTCTTTCTGAGATGCCTCCACATTTTACATAGAGGGAGTTGGTTTTTTCACACAAGGTAACTGTCAACCGGGATAACTTCCAAAGCATCATACCTTATGGCCCTCCATGATATTTTAGCTGTTCTTCAAAAGTAAATGGACAGGTCACTAACCTAAGTCAACTTCCCCTCTTCATTATTTTTCAAAGACATTTCTCTTGACTAAACAACTCTGGAAAACACACAACTGTTACTGGAATTTGCAACCTTGTACACTACTTAAATGAGCTGCCTTCTATCCATCACTGGACTGCAATGAGTTGGAAAGAACATACTTTCCCTAAGAACTTCCTAATTGAAGAGTGGTTGAAAACTGGCTTTTGGACTAGACTAGGAAAGCGAATCTCAAGTCAGTGGAGGAGAGACCTCCATGTGAAAATACATAAAACACCAGTTGTGCTTTAAAGATGACAGGCTGATGATATTTCCATTTGTTGCGTCTCTCATAGGAAAGTAATCTGAAGTTTGGAAAACCCAGCAACTCTGAAATGTCATGTGAACTGAAATAATGCTATTTGAAAGTTAATAGGAAGTGTAGCTTGATTCCCAGAATGACTGTTTAATTTTCAACAGGCTTCATTGCAAGTTTGTAGCTATGTCAGGCACTTATCTGAGGAAAGAACCAGGAAACACACCTCTTTCACACAACCCTCTCTTCTCAAGCTCCCACAATGGCAAGTACCATTTCATCACTCAAGATTCGCCTTAGAAATTGTATAAACTTTATAATATCTAGTCTACCTTCAAGTTAAACGAATATGCAATCTAAATCACTTAAGTGAACACTTGATTTCAGCCTTTTATTTCATCCTCAACAGTACAGTACTTCTCACAAAATTCCCCATTAATATTTGCTTCTGCCCACCTCCACCTTGACTTTTGCGTAGCTTTACTGATGGATAATCTTGCAGAAGTATAAAACATACATTTTACAGTTCCATTCTCACAAGATTCTACTGCTTTTTTCAATTACTAACCTCTGGAAAGGTAATTTGCTTTCTTCCTTTCTACCTGTAAGCAATATGGGTCCCATTTTGCTTCTTTTTACTGCTTATGCTTTTTTTTTTTCCTGCTGAAATATCTTGGGATGAGGCCTTAGGAGTAGGAAGTTCTACCCTGTTCCAAATCTAATCAAACTCTGATTTAAAATTATTGTACACAGACAACTTAGAATAATCACAAATAGACTGGTAAAATAATTCAGAATTTCAGGAACTATACGGAAAGTTTTACACATAGCTAGCAACAATAACCCTTGCTATCTCCTAGGCTCATTAATGTCCTATTCCAAACACATACGAAACGAACTTCCTTCATGGTTACTATCTAATAAACAAAGTGTGACAAGGCTCCTAGCTGGCCACAGCTCTGTTGTGAATCTGCCCAAATGTCGTCCTTATAGTGGGCTTGCTAGTGATGAACAAACAGGTGTTTAAATGTAAAAACCTAGGTTTATTGTAAAAGTCAGCCTTTTAAAACCAAAACTCTCCAAAATTACGTAAAACAAAAATTAAGGTTTACTAAATAAAGTCGTCTCTCTCCTTTATAATTTTCCATATACTTTCCCACAGTATGGCAGCTCCTTTACCTTCTGAGTCCACTATGTAGAAGTCATTTAATTCATATTCACAAAAGGATTTTCTCCCTGCCCCATGCCATTGTGTTGGGAATCCCAATTCCTTAATCTTGGTCGATATGATCTTATACCATTATTTTACACTACTGTAAGTTAAGATTTCCTATAGATTATAATAATTTCATTATAGTAATTTCTACAGTTCATTTAAACTGTATACCAAAATTTTGTCTACCAAAATTTTGTCTTTACCATCAATCTGATTACTTCAGCATGGACTTTGCTTTTATATATGCTACAATACATAAAACAATATACTTCAATGATATTCTGGGTCTCAATGTCAGGAATTTTGACAAGGTTAAAGTAACTTTTTCTTCCACTGTACATAGTTCTTTAGAGAGGCATTATAGAACCAAACATTGCATCTAGAATGAACTGTGGATACCATTTGCTCTTTTAGAGTCTCACAATAAATCTAGATATGTAAAATGTCTTTTACACTCTGTATAGAGAAGACAGGAAGAGATATTTGGCAAAGACCAAACTACATGGTCTTCTTATTAAATATTTCTAACTCTTGTATCAGCTCAGTAATCCAGAATGAATTAATGAGGACTGCCAGCAAAAATATGTGTAGAATTTAAAGCTTTTTGTAGGTATCATGTGTCCTGAAAAAACAAATGCTGTGATCATCTAAGCACGTCTTCCACGATAAGTGTGTATTCCCCTTCCACCATCATCCGCAGTTACAGCAAAGTCACAAATGGGTTCCACATCCCAGCTACACAAATGAAGGTGTCCAGCGAGAAGACACTGAAGTTCTTCAGTCCACTGGAAAACTACAATATTCATATCAGTATCAGGTCTCTCAACCATCTTTTCCCACTGCAAGATAAAGACACAGCAGTTGCCTCTTGCAGGGAAGATACTTAGGTCTCCACTTCCCTTCTTATGTTATAGGCCCCAGCTCTGCTGACACCATTAACAACTTCTGTTGAACGGGAGAAACCAAACAGTAAAAAAAAGGTTAGTGGATGTCTTTTGTGGTATCTGAATAAAGGATATTAAGGCATCTAACTTGAACGTGTAACTTGGTAGTACTGGGTATCTGTACTCAATTGCTAAAATTCAACAAAGTTGACCACCATAAATATCTGCTAAGTAACCCATGCTTAACCCCTACACAGTAAGAAGCTGCCATATTTACATGGCATGAATTTGCCTTCCACTGAGAGCAGTGCTGGGATCGGAATGTTACACAACACCCAGATGTGAAAACTTGTATCTACCTGACACAATTCAGTAGCTGGGACTTAAACCATTGCACAAAAACTTTTCCTTAACCTCTTTATGCAACACATCTGACTGTTTGATCTATTAGCACCCCCTTTTGGTCAGCTGTTGGAGATATGGTTAAAAAAAACAGGTATCACAAAACAGGTAATCAGATCATAACGCATAGGGAAAACAAAGTCTTGAAGAAAGCCCCATGTGCCATATGAAAAACGAAGACAGTCATCAAGAAATAAATCTAAAGGACGTTTTAAATATTCTGACACTGAAAGTCCAGGGCATCAGTGGGTGTGAATATACATACATGCAGAAGCCACGATGAACCATTCAACACACTGAATAACGCTAATTCTTAGAAAACCAACCTTTTTAATATGATTGCTTTTCTAAGGAATAATACAAGCTTCAAAATGTACAGCCATCATAAAAACATTAAATTCTGAACAAAAAGAAAAAAACAAAACACTACCAGCTAACAACTTCCACCGCATCCAACCTAGTCATACACTATGATTAAACAGACTAAATACAAAACAGTATGAAGTTCTTGCACATAAAACACAGGCACTAATGATACAATGTCAAATACAATACAGATCACAGTATTCAGCCCAATATAATGTATTTTTATTTAGCCACAATATAATGCATTTCTATAAAGACAGCCTGCAAAGTTGAACTTGTGAGAGATGAATTTAAACACAGTGGGATAATGCTTCCTTGGTATTAAACTCACTACTATAGTTGAAATGATAACGACTTAACAGAGTCAACAGTATTTTATTTTTACCTGGCTTCAATTAGTAGTCTTACTACTTTAATATCTTCATACTCTGACAAAGCTGGCTGATCATACTTTGCCTACAAAATTATGTTAAACAGAATAAATTATGTTTCCAAATGGATGAAAGCAGTATCAATTTATTTATCTAAACTACTGAAATTTCTGTAGTAAGTTGCTAAAATGATCAAAATTGAAATATAAATATACAGACACTGCTTCTATTTGCTAATAAGTTCAGACGCAGTAAGTTATTTTTTTTTCCAGTCAGGTGTTTGGAAAACAGGGCAAGAACTGATTATGCTTTTCTGTCAGGCAAAATTTATGAAAAGAAGCAATGGTTACATAAATGTAGTAAATAAAAATGGAAATAAGCATTTGACTTGTGGTTTGGAACTTGAAGTATGCATCTTTGAAGCTAAATGTTAAGTTAACCTGCCTTTACAAATACTAAACTACAGGCCTGTCAGTCTCCCTTCAGCGCCTGGTAAAGTTTTGGAGCAGATCATTCTGAGAATTAATGAAAAACACCTGAAGGACAATGCAGCCATCGTCACAGCCACTGCAGCTTCACGAGGGAACAGTCCTGCTTGTCCATTTCCTTTTATGACAAGGTAACCCACTCAGTTGCTCAAGGGAAGCCAGTTGATGTGATCTTTTTGGATTTCAGTAAAGCTTTCAATACTGTCTCTCACAGGACCCTCCCGGACAAAATGTCCAGCTCACAGCTGGATAAACACATCATGGGATGGGTGAGAACTGGCTCACAGGTTGGGCGCAAAGGGTTACAGTGAATGGGGTGGTATCAGACTGGTGACCTGTCGCTAGGGGAGTTCCACAAATCTTCATCATAGGCCCTGTGGCCTTCAACATCTTCATTAACAACCCGGATGCGGGACTGGAAGGGATACTAAGCAAGTTTGACAATGATACTAAATTGGGTGGAGCTGTTGAAGGTAGAGAAACTGCACAGAGAGATCTTGAGAATCAGAAGGATTGACAAACATGAACCAGATAAAACTTAACATGCGCAAGTGCTGGATTCTGCACCTTGGATGGGGCAACCCAGGATGTACAGACAGACTGGGGAATGAGAGGCTGCAGAGCAGTACCATGGAAAGGGCCCTGGGGGTCCTGGTCAATGGCAAGTTGAACGTGAGCCAGCAGTGCCCTGGCAGCCAAGAGGGCCAAGTGTGTCCTGGGGGACATCAGGGACAGCATTGCCAGCTGGGCAAGGGAGGGGATTGTCCTGCTCTGCTCTGCACTGGGGTGGCCTCACCCCGAGTGCTGGGAGCAGATTTGGGTACCCCCATAAAAGAAGGTCATAAAGCTATTAGAGAATGCCCAGAGGAGGGCAACGGAGGTGTTGAAAGGTCTTGAGGGGAAGCCATACGAGGAGCAGCTTGGTCTGTTCAGCCTGGAGGAGACTGAAGAGAGACCACATTGCAGTCTGCAACTTCCTTGTAAGGGGACGTGGAAGGCAGGCACTGATCTCTTC
>VZTF01004516.1:32909-45277 GCA_013397755.1 Cnemophilus loriae | reverse complement strand
CATGAAGCTGTGTCAGGGGAGGTTTAGGCTGGATATCAGGAAAAGGTTCTTCACTCAGAGGGTGGTTGGGCACTGGAACAGGTTCCCCAGGGAAGTGGTCACAACACCAAGCCTGACAGAGTTCAAGAGGTGTTTGAACAATGCACTCAGGCACCTGGTGTGACCCTTGCGGTGTCCTGTGCAGGGCCAGGAGCTGGACCCAGTGATACTTGTGGGTCCCTTCCAACTCAGAATATTCTATGATTCTTTCAAATTCGTTAGATTTTCAAGTAGCGAATACTTCACTAAGTAGAACATACTCAAACTGTAGTTATTTTAGATTCTACCTTAATTATCCCACAGGTGGGAAAATGCTGTTGACCTGCTATATTCAAACACGTATCAGTTGAACCACTGCACAGCGTAAAGACAAACATGGTCCTTCCAGAACTACCACAAGACCAGAGCACTATATCCACTCCTGCACCCCAGTGAATTCCTCAGAATACAAGTCAGTTCCACGAAGACGAGTTGCCTACCACCAGTTTTCTTAATTTAACCAGCTTTCTTGCAGTCAAGATTTAATGAAGAAGGTTAGCTCTGACCTAGTACCAAGCCTGCAGCTTCCCTGACTTGAACAGGGTCCATTTAATAGCCAGGTAATTGAGGCGACATGACTGGGTGCACAATGAAGATCAGTCTTTCAGAAGGCTCCACATCAGGCAGACAGTACACCCAGACCAGCTCAACCTACTCCTGCAGAGCTGTACAGGCGTCCTCTAAGCTTTTGAGTATAAGCATAAACACAATGCAAATAGCTTAAGCTGAGGAAAAGTTCAGCCAAAAATCCACAAAGCTAGCCTGGAGGTTCAAGTCAGCACACTGGCAAGCAACAGCTGCACATCCTGAAACAGTTCTCTGCAAGTCTCAGCCTGGTATCGAAACATTTCTTTAAGTGCATGGATGCAAACCAAGTCATTATTTACAACTAAACTTCTAAAAAAAGTCATGTCAGTGCTCCTTGACCCTCACATGCACATGACTCAGAGCATACCAGTGGTCTCTGACAGATTACAGAAAATAGACTAGACACACTTTTGAGAGAGAGGCTTAACATGTTAAGAATAAAATTACTCAGAATTATTTAAATATTTTTGTTGTAGAAATCAAAGAACTCATTAGGAAAGGAGACCTGGTGTACTACTTTTACAGCAATGTAATATGTAATTTGTGAGATGTCCAACTGCTATCAGGTCACAGGAGCTCTGAACTACTGTCACCTCTATAGTTGCTAATAAACCATTTCATTACATGCTACTTTCCAAACCAGAACACCTAATCTTAGGAATTAACCTCAGTTCACAATCTGAAAACAGCAGGCTGCCAAGAACCAGAAACCTCTTACAGGCAAATCAGTTAGAAAACAATTAATACTAGAAATGTTTCACAGCCCATAACAACTATCAACTGAATTTTACATTCTCTAGCTAGAAAGCCTAATAAAGTTAAAAAGGAAGAGAGAAAAGTTGTGTAGGGTGTAAAGATAAAATACCCAGGTGACACATTTGCTTTGTTTGTGCTTTCTAAATGTCAAACTCCCCACACATACACATTCAAGCATTCATACAAATTGACAAAACTAAAAACTGTGCTCTCTTTATAGAAGGAACAACAAAAGTCAAAGGGCTTAATTTCAAAACTGTGAGGAATGAAACTAGTGTTCCACAACCCACCTCTGTCTTACTTTGTGCATTTTGAAAAAGAGCCTTTGAATCATGTAACATTAAACAGAAAAAAATAGTAAAGATTTCTCTGTGTTTGCAAACTGGTTTACGGCATAGCATGGTCCTGTATTTCATCACTATCCACGCCTACTGATTTAGCCTTTCAATCTGGCTGCACTTATCAGCTTAATTAATTCTTATTCTAATAATCTAATGCCTGTAACACATAGCATTTATATACATATATATATATATATATATATATATATATAAAGGCAACTTCTTTCTTACTTAATGCTCTCAAACACTTGAACTGTAAACTACGGCACCAAAAAGAATCCTTTAAAGTGTTACTGGAAAACTGCATCTTGGTTTATAATGGTCCATGAAAGTCAAATAAGCTATTTGGCTAGTAAGCCTTAGCTGCTGGGCAGCTATGACAAACTGTACTTAAGAGCTATATATTAATGTTTGTAGTACAAGCCACTTAGAGAAAGCCAAATGCTTTACAAATGGAACACGACATACAGGTTTCTTTTCAAAACTGTATGCTCTTAGCAGTTCTCAATGAGAATGGGATAATCTAGGTAATATGATTTTGTATGATTTAATTTCACATTTGCTTTGTGAACCTTGCCTTGTGTCAGATACCTTACTCTTCAATTTCCTGACACTAAGCTTTTGTCCTCAATTCCCCTTTGAACTGCTGCCATTCCTCAGTTATCACATACCTTAGCTACTCTCTATGTCACACACCTTAATCACACCACTTGATCTGTCTGCCCACATGGTCCTTATACACCTCTGAGGGGAACAACCTCCATGATACTTCAATGAATTTTTGACTACTGAGTTACACGCAGAGAAGATCCACCAATGGTGCTACCTCACATGCAAGAATACAGTCTGAGTTTTCATGTGTTCTAATATTGACAGTCTGAAGACAAACTCTCTTGGACCACACATCAGAACACTAAGGGCACTAACAGGTCTTAATAGCCATGACCAGCCTCACAAAGGGCCTCCAAGAACATTCTCTGCCTGTGGCCCTGGAGCTCCATTTAAAAGCTCAGCTCTAGGTCCTCAGCCCTTGCTTAAGTGGCATCATTAAGTGTTCCCAACTCCAGCCCTGGTTCTGGCTCTTGTCCTGGACAGTAAAAGGCACTGTCCCTGCTGGGGTCATCCTCACTTTCCAGCTTGCCTTACTTTCTGGAGTAGACAGCCCTTGTTGCTCCCTGACACTTTGCTTGTCATTAATTTCTATCAAATACAGGGTTTTTTCCAGTGTATGCAATTTATCTGCACTTGGTTTTCAGCCTCATATTGCAACGAAAGCAAAGGACTTAATTTTTATGTATATTTCTCTCTATAATGACTGATTTTAAATCTTATCTTGTTTTCCAAAGATACTAACCACACAAGCTTTTAGTTGTGGGTACCAGCGTGATAAATACCTTCTACAATACACATCTGTCTTGAGATGAAAACAAACGGTTGGCTGCAATGTAAGCAACCTATGAAAGTGTCTCCAATAGGTATTTTTAAAAAAATTACCACTTTAACTTCTATTCTACACACAAGTGCAAGCACCAATTATATGGCACTAGCTAAAAAAAAAGCCCCTTCCTTTCTTTTGCATACTGCATCAGCATCTGCAATCTTGGAACAACAATTCTTTAAACTGATGAAGGACAACTTATTGTTTGCTACAACAGAAATATAATGAAACTACCAAGCTACATAAATGAAGTCTACATTCAAAGAAAGTTTGAGTGCTCTGTTTTTCCATAATTTTCTAATTTAGTTTTATTTACATCTGTCATTATCTATTAATGTAAACACATGTCAAAAGCATTTTTGGGAACTCACCTTTGAGAATAAAAATAACCTCACCAGCTACCCTATTTGTGTGTTTGCTTGTACTCTTCCTTGTACACCGATCCTCTCCTCCTCCACTAGTACTATTCATTCTTCCTTTTCATATTCTTATGATTTAATCAGCTGTTAGCTCTCTCTCTGAAAGGAGACTGCAAGTCTTGATATTACGCATGCTTTTCTAAAGCCTTAAGGCAACACTGGTCTTTTAAATGCAAACCTTATTCTTGAATTCCAGTTCAGACAACAACATGCAGGTTGTCTCTTTCTAGGTAGGCACAAACACTGGCATATGACAAAACATCACTCTTCCAGAATTTTCCTTCCAATAACTTATGCAGCACATGCAAATACTCCTTGAATACGTGACAGAACAGTCAAAGCTACTGCATGAAGAGCTTTCTGCCTTTTTCCTTCATTTAAAATATAGTAGAAAAACAGTGATACATGGTGACTCCTGAACATGCAATATCCATTAAAATCTTCTCTTAAAACTACTGAAATCTATAAAAAAAGATGAAAAACTCAAGAGCCATCATCTGCAACAAAATTTTAGTTTGGACTTCAATATACATGGTATCATTAACATCTAGCAGATTACTTCATTAACATTTAGCAGAACATTACTTCAATAGACTGATTGCAAATGACAGTGTCAGAGGTGTTCACATATAAAACATACATTCATAAAAGGTGTAAAAATATTTATATCAAATACATAAAGTCTGACTTAAAAAAATGAACAGGACTTGTTTATGAACTCTTTCATGGTAAGACCCTAGAAATAAGCAGCTGCAAGAACTGTTTGCCCACACACATTCTGGAGCTGCCTACAGTCTGTCTTGTTGAATCAAAAGTTACTTTACTTCTTCAGCATCAGTCATGGGTCAAGGGAAGATTCAGACAGAAACTACTGCAGCTAGAAAGAGTTAAGTAAATAGTACCTAAACATACTATTATACTGCCAGGAGAGAACAACTACCCTTTGAAAGTCAGACAGAAATAATGACATTAATTTCTTAGGAAATATGAAGACACACATTATAAAGCAAGTAATGTTAACTGTTCAGCTTGCCTCCTGCTAGTTTACAGATTTCTTTTACTAAAAACAAAAAAGGATATGATCTTAAGACAGTTCAGGGGTATACTTTTTAACACACTCAGAATCAAATGCTTACAAAAGAATTTTAAAAACTTAGCAAAATCCACTGTATTATCACAGGAACGAAAACCTGCCCACGGGTAAAACATATAAAACAATTGGCTATTAAGGATCATACAAATTTACTGAAATTATTAGTATAAAATAAGATTTTTTAAACTTGGAGTTCTTTTAAAACTATTTGTGCACAGGGTCATGCTTCCCTGCTACCTGTAAAAGCCTCTCAGCATTTCAGTCTCTTAAAACAGTCAATTTCACCTAAGACAGAAAATAACAAGGTCAAATGAGTCAAAATGCTCAAACCTACATTAAGGCAAAATCAAGGTCATTTTTAAAATTCAAATGGCAGTATTTTTCCACTATGAGTTAAACCTGATTAACATGATCTGTTAAATCTACTTCAATATGGCAAATTTTATTATTTTGCTAACATAGATTTGAAACACTGTCCATTGACAGCTGGCATAATTATTCCCCTTCCCCATGTATCCATCTGGCATTTCATAATCTTACTATCGACTTATTTATTTCACAAAAAACGTGGTTCAACTTAGTGCAACAAGTTCTACAAACCTATTTCTCACACTTCGAGAAATCAAATATTCGGTATTAAGATACACCAACATCAAAGTCTTTTTCGTAAGAATGTTTGGGGCATTCTCTTGAAAACAGTGTACTTTTTCAAATGCAATGTTACATTCTATTTTAAATTGTTTAGCCCCTGAAGGAAAGCATTATGTCCTTCTGTTTTAGGATACTATTGCCAACAAGCTTCACCTCTACCCTCCAAAGCTTTTCGAGGGGTTGTTTGTTTGGTTTTTTTGTTTTGGTGCTGTTTTGAGGTTTTATTCATATCTCCACTCCTCTTCCAACCTTCTAAGTAGGGAGAAGATTATTAGGTTCTCAGATCAGTAAGTTTTTGAAAAAAGTTATTATCACATGTAACAATGCTTTTTTGAAAGCATGCCAAACTTTACGTAAGAGACCTCGAGTTCTGAGCCCACAATGGTTAGTTACCATAGAACTGGTTAGAAGAGCATTCAGCTGTCTTAGTTGAGAAGCAAGCACATTGCTTATTTACTAGTTATCTTTCAACACAAATATACCTTAAACATCTGTCTGCCTCTGTTCAACTGCCTCTTACTTTCTGAAAAGACTGTCATTCCTCCCCTCTCGGTTTTTAGTTCCAGAAGTGAAGGAACCGAATGTAACTAAAACAAGTCATTCCAAGTTATATGACCACTAAGAAAGAAGCCTTATCAGGAACATTTTGCTGTCATGATGCCTGCTCTACTTAAGTCTCTATAACTACATTACAAAAACAGCCATTTCCAGAACAATGCATCTCCTCCTTGCCCCGTTCTCGAACTTTGGCTCTCTCGAACTATTTTCCCCTATCTGCCCCTCTTACTTGTACATCTTTCCCTCCAACCTGTTCTTCCTCCACACCAATACTGAAAGTACTTTAACTTTCACAAACATTACAGGAATCCCATACACTTTAAGAACATCTGTGCTTGATCTGAGCTAACTACTAACCTACATGATACATGGTATTTTTCACTTTTTCATTGCGACGGAATTGTTCACATTGACAGCAACATCCTACTGCTCCTGTGTTTCATTACATCCAACACCTTCACTACTCCATGGGGGCTTTCCAAAGCTTAGTCTTTCAACTCCAAAGCAAAAAAGGAGCACTCCTACACCCTACTTCCAATAATGTCAAACAGAGAAGGCAAAAGCAAGAAATCTAAGACACCATTCTGGTTCATCAGAGTCACTCCGATATCTTAATAAGGCTGCATACTCGTAACCACAACAGACATGAGTAAGAGAGTATGTTGTCCTGTTGCAACTACTCAAGTAACGATGGATTAGCAACTTTGAGATACTACACACAATACTGCAAAGGGACTGAAGTCATTCTACTTATCAGAAATTTCCCCTTCTCTTCCTCAAAGCATGCAAAATTGTTGAGGAAAGTGGGCCGTCCTTCACAAGAGCCAGACACAGGCTGTCGTCAAAGGACCTGTGACTATAACAAATAACCACTGATGCTGCTTTCAGTCACAGTGAACAGGCAAGACTTGGCTCCTAGACCCGCTCTTAACCACACAATCACTATTTGAACAGTGTGGACAGAGTCAAAAGGAGTTGGTTTCAAGTGAATTATGCATTTCAGACATATGAAATACTTACTCCCAAACTACTGCTTCAGGGTGTCTGCAAGACCAGACAAACACTCACTGCTGCTGGGAGTTTTTTGTTTTTAAACTCATACTCATTAAGTGTATGAACGGTAGAGGATTTCATCTTTTTCTCCCCTTGTCTATGTCCATTTGTCTCTCCGTATCTTTCACCTTGAGTCTGCTTCAACACTCCAGGTCACCACAACCTCATGAGCAAAAAACTTGCTGGAATTTTATTCCACATTTCAATTTACCGAAGTGCTATTATGTTGTAAGATACTGTGATTCACTGTATTTGCTCTGATACATATTAGAATCAAAATAGATACTTAACATAAAATTGTAAGATTCCAGCCAAATACGTATTTTAAAAGCCAAATACATCTTTTTCCCTGGTGAATAACCAAAAGGAAACTATCTATAAATATCACTTATACAGGTAGAGCAAGACTGCAAAAAGACCACTTTTTCGCCTGGTCTTATGTTTAAATTTTATTCCAGGTACTCTATGCAGATTATATCAGTCACCAGAAATCATTTTAACAAAGACAAAAAACAGAACTGTTTTTTATTAAGGAAAACCAAAGCTTCTGATATGTCTGAGCCTGACAACACCACACATACTTTTATATATTGTGTGGGATAAAGTAAGCAGCAGACATGTATTGCAGGTGGATGAAATAAATAATACACCTTCTGCAACATGCTACCTATTCCAGACTTGACAAAAATCTCACACTGGCTACCACTAACACTGGCCAAATAGTGCTTGTATTAACCAGATTCAGTCAGGGATTTGTGCACGTTTAAACATCTCTCTGCTCTACCAAGACCTAGCTCCAGAAAATCTACTAAGCCCTATTTTAACACATGGTTTGATATTGACAATCAACGAAAACGTCAATATTATTCAATGAAAGAAAAAAAACCAAACCAAACCAAACAGTAACACAAAAGAGTAAGTTAGTTATCATGCAGATTTATTTTTTTTTTAAGTTAGTAAGCATTTTCTCTATTTTTCATGGAAGGACAGGATAAAAAATTAAGACAGAAGTTTTTTCTGGTTTAGAAGCCTTTTATTTTGCCACAAAAAATGGCTTCCCCCTCATTTTCCTGAGGAGGAAGCTTGCTTATAAAGACAGTAGCTGAAAACTGAGATTTAAATGGCATCCCAGATTTCCTCAATTTCTTGAGTATGAATTGAATAGGTTGTGTAGGCTTCGTACTACACAAGCGTCCGTAATTCTTTGCTTTCATAACCTCAGATATCCTTTTATGATCATGTCAGGGACCAAAGACAGGCCTAAGTTCTGCCATATTTGGTCTGCTGTTGTAGGTGTGGACAGGATAAGTAAAAGAAGACCTCATTAGCTGGTAAGACTAACCTTCAGAAATGAAGCTATGTATCGGTCATCTGGTGGGATTCATCCTGTGAAAGGGGAATAATACACAATAAAGCCCTTGTTGGCATGGAGGTGTGATCATGGGCCATTGTGACCTCATCTCATGCGCTGGCCCCACGTGAGATGATGAAACTGGCCGCTCCTGAGGAGGAGATCTGAGGTGTGCTTCTGGGGTGGAGGGGAGAGGGGGACATGAGGCACACCGTTTTCATCCAGCGGATGCCCTGAAGGTGCACAGCCTGCCTGCTCCTCCTGCCTGAGCACCATGCTCCATCTCCTTCTGCTCAGCAGCTTCTCCAACACCCAGGGGTCAGTATGCATTTATTGCTAAAGCCACTACTAAAACTGACTTGCTTTGCAATTCTGACTGCGTCTTGAGTTTTTTGTGCATGTGCATCCTCCCAAACCCATAACAACGATGAACCAGCAAAACATTTGCTGTCGTACTCACAGTCTTTACAACAGCATTACAAGAGGAAGGTAACACATTTCGAAAAACCACTGAGAAGTGACATGAAAAATTCATTATCATAAAATGTACAGAGTGTGTGGCCATATTACAACTTCACACACAAAACATTCTGCTACAGCAACAGAAATTAATTCTGACTCCAATACATTGGAGTGATAGAAAGGGCTTCTCAGAAACACGCTGAAGTGGTTTCGAAACAAGTATCTGAATCCCAGTTCAGCAGAAATTTGTTTGAAGTTCTCTTTTCCCAGCTTCAACTGTCCATATTTCTAATGTAAGGAAACACTGCAGGCTTTTAGGTCAAACTAGGGAGAGGATGTTCAACATAACTTCAAGCCTCCTGAAAACTTCACAGATCTTACAGCATGCAAGCTTCAAAATATGACTTAAGAAAAGGAGGCACTTCTACTTTCTGAATCAGCTCAAGCATCTGCTGATATCTCTTAGGCTCAGCACCAGATAAAATAATGAGACTCAGTAACCACTGCTTATATGATTTAAAACAAGAACTCGGGATTTCATAAAGATATAAGGAATGTTGCTGCATGTTCTCTTAACTTCAAACTGAACATTTATTTCCATATTGTGGAAATAACCAGTCTAGAATCACCAGGCAGCTTGGGCATGTCTATGTTAAAGTGCCTAGACATGTCCTGATAAAAGCAGTATTTGTGCTAGACGATGTCGTAAGATTTCTAAGAACCAAATATCCCTAATGGAAATCAGAACAGAATCTTTTGCAGCTCTTGGAAAGTGATCATATTATTATTTAATTGAAGTTCTGAAAACTGGAGCACTATAAGAAGTTTCACATGCAAAAATCTGCATAAAAATGCACTGCAAATAAAACTACATCTTGAATGCTTAAAATTTAATCCTAAAGTGTCCAAACAATAAGCTGTATTACTCTCATAACCTAATTTAGGCAAGTAACACAAAACTCGCCTAAAGTTTTACCAAACAACCAAACCTTACTCTGAATCTAAGTAAAGAAAAGCATAGTGCTGGAGTGATGTAAGAATCATTCAAATGCCCTCACAGTTGACAGTTCCAGAACCTTCTTCGGTCATCTTCTAAGAACACTGATAGTTTTTATTGTTAGTAATTCCACCACCTGTATTTACTTAAAGACACACATCTAGCATACTGGTGTAATACATTCTTTCTACAGTTTGACAATTACAGAGACTACTCCACCAATAAATTAGACAGACAAATACTTTGAATATACTCCAAAACAAAGAAACTACTCATACCAAACTGTATCTGTAAAAATGCTTTTCTGAAAGAAAACCAGTATTGCAAGATTTATATATCCAATTGCAAGATACTAATTGCAAACTACTGGCTTCTCAAAGAAGTAGTCTTTTGGATACTTGCTGACCACTGCAACCGGAAAACAAGCTTAAGTGGTCTTTAGTAAAAGGTTCAGTTCTGTGAGGTCAGGAGATGTGAGACACTAAAGCTAAAAACTGGACTTGTATGCTGTCAAACTTTGAGGCATCTATCTGTATACTGTAATTTATCTATGTTTCTGATGAAATATAAAGGATTATATGCTTTGTAAGAAAGATTATATGGTACGTAACAAAGGAAAACAAACACTTGCATTCAAGAAGCAATAGAAAGTAAAAAAGCAACAGAAACACTTTCTCCCCTCTACTTCTATCTGATTTATCACCTCACTGTGAGCTGCAGGAAGACATCTTGAATTTAAAACATAGAACCCTAAATCCTTTTCTCTAATTATGTATGTTGAGTCTCACTCCCAAGCAGGGAGACTACAGAGGCTGGTTAAGAATAAAATTTCATATAAATATTTTTCATATATAGATATTTTTATACGAAACAGTAATTGAGAAAATATTTAAGTTTCAGAGTCTACCTAACCAAGAAATAATTACTTTGCAAAACTTATGCAATGAAGGACAGCCTTACGCATTCCCTCATACCGCCAAAACTATCTTATTCTGAAGCATCTTCCCTTATTCCATGGAAGATTTTATTCTCATTCTAACAACAAGCGATGATTACACAGCTGTAAGAGAAACTCATAACGCTCTCCCTCTTCTCCAAGAAACCTGCTGACCTATGATCAGGCCACTGTCCTACGGAATGCAAGGTGAGAGTTTCAGTCCCACTCATGCAAATGTCTTCAACACCGCCCTTATTGAAAACACTAGGGGACACTAATTTTCCCTCTCCCTCTGTGGCAAGGAAGGAACCTAACACAGTGTTTCAAAGAAGAAATACCAAGTTAAGTGTACCTACCTAACATTTCCATGCTTTTCATACCCAGCCCTGCTACACCCTACTATTTTTTCTGAAATAATTACTTCAAATGTAAAATGGTAAGACTTTAAAACAAACAAACAAAATCATTTTTAGCCTGAACCACTTGACCGACCCAACCTACCACATGGCACAGGCAACAGTTCTGTCAGCACCACAGAGGAATATAAGAAGGGCAGAAATAAGCAGCTGAACATAAACAGTAAGGTTCTGGATTAGCGTAGAGGAACTCCTAAATTCATATTCACAGATTACAAAGCATTTATGGGAGACTGCGAATTAACCTTCAACACCATAAAACAGGTGCCATTTTAGGAGGGAGGAGGCAGCAGTAGCCAATGGGATAAATATAGCATAAAAATGTGAAAAAATAGTACAGCTATAGTTCTTTCTCTGTATGTACATATAGTTTTCTCTGTGTGTTTCTAAATGCACGCACAGGCAGATATACATATATATACACACATACACATTTAAAAATCCCCACAGATTTAAAAAACTTACTGGAACTAAACTGTATCTGCTAATATGTAAGGACTTCAGGAGCACAAAAAGCAAACCCTCCAAATCACAGCTAAAGGCATTGAGCTGCATTATTTCTCCCGACTAGAGTGGGGTCTCACAAAAGCTTTAGGCCTGTGAGATGCACAAAACTGCATCTTCAACTCGTGGTTGGGTCAAGTACTGGACTTCTAACACAGGTCTCTGCATTAAAAAAACAAAGTGCCACCAAAGATTATAAAGCTATTTCCAATATTGTTTCTAGAAAATCAGCGAAAAAGCAGATATTCATCCTCTGAAAAAGGTAACGTGTTTCGAAGAAGGGATGGAGAGGAAAGGCAACACGATACAAAAGGGGGTAGTGGGGTGCAATTCTCTGGGAAGACTGCTGGCGAGGGAACGCTCCCCGGCAGCGAGGCCATGACGACCAGAACTCGATCTCCAGGCACCGAAAAGGACATCGGGCGGGCGGTCACGGCGAGGCCGACAGCAAGGACGGGCAAGGGCACGCACCGACAGACAGGAACAGGCAAGGACCCGCACGGAGAGATGGGGACAGGCAAAGACACGCATGAATTGACACGGAGAAAGCCTCGGCCCGGCGCCTGCTGCTAACCTGGCCGACCCCCACCCGCGTCGGGGCCCTACGCGACCCCCCCGGCCCAGCTCACAGGGCGGCCGCGGCGGAGTTCCAGGCCTGGGACGGCTTCCTCGAGCCGCCGCGGGCGCCGGGGTGCGGCGGTGCCCCCCGGGCGGGCGCCGGGGAGC
>VZTF01004516.1:2995-32782 GCA_013397755.1 Cnemophilus loriae | reverse complement strand
AGGGGCGAAAGGCACTGCTGGCAGGGAGAGAGGGCAGAGGTGACGCCCGGAGCTCCGTGGAGGAGCCATTCACCTGTCTGGGGTGCAGGCGCTCCTTTTCCCCAGCCACATTTGGCCCAGAATCATTTTCTGGCAGCGTTGTTTGTGACACCATCTTCTTTATGGGCACAAATTGAAAGAGAGGAACTTTAGGTTAGATATTAGAAGGAAATTCTCTACTGTGATTATGGTGAGACACGGGTTGCCCTGGGAGGTTGTAGATTCCCCAATCCTTTCAGTGTTTGCAGCCAGGTTGGATAAAGCCTTGAAAAACCTGGACTAGGGGGATGCGTCCCTGCCCAATGGCAGGGGGATTGGGACTAGATGACCCTTAAGATGCGTTTTAACCCTAAACACTTAGTGAGTCTGTGCCTCTCGATGGCAGCGGACAAGCCCCATGGAAGGCAGGTGTCTGAGCTAGCTGGTCCCCCTGCGCCTGGAGACGTCCTGCGTGGGCTCAGAAGCTGTGGGGACAGGTACTATTCTCCCCGTTCTTCCCCGTTATGTTTCACAGACAAAATGGTGCACTCTGTACAGACATGAAAGTGTTGGCACATCTTCTTGCATCTGTTTTTTGGCATACTTCTTAGTTTCACTGTCTGAAATGGATTCACATTCTGAGTTCGCCGAGATAAGGACGCCTCTAACATACTGTGGCACTTTCAGGACTTCTGTTCTATTTTTAAACTGATTCCAGCCTTACCGCCTATATTCAAGCAAGGAAGACTGACACGACCCCTAGTCTCTTGAAGTGGAGTCGTATTTATAATACATTAGCTGTAAACAGGAAGTAAATAACGGTACTTACGCCCAAGAATAATTAGGGTGCTGTGTACATGGTTAAAGAAGACAGATTGCTATAAATCAGAAGTCAAGTATGATTCTGTTCAATGCCAAAAGCTCAAATGACATAAAGTTTCCAAAAACACATGGTGCAAAAGCAATGTTTTTGTAGGATCTGCAACATTGTGAAGAACTGAAAAGTTTTTGGTTCTGATGGTGAAAATAGATGGTATTCTTGAAATTATTCTAATTATGTTTATATTAAAAATCTGATGACATTTTGGAAAAAACCTCTTAAATCAAATTTCAGCTTTAATTTTACTTAAGAAAAGGAGAAAATTTTTAGAAGTTTTTTTTTTTTAGAAAAAGCTACGAAGTTCCTCCAGGAGGGGATGTTGGTTTTGACTAACTGTTTCTGCTTTGCTCCAGGAGAAGCAAGCCTTGTGCTTGATTTTGACGGCAGAGTTTGACAGGGTCAGATACAAAAATTCTGCACAAGGGAGTAAATTCAGCATTTTCATGCCCTAAATGAAGGAAGACAGAAAAATAGTTCTAATGAAAAGCTAAACAAACTTTGAATAAATGTCTTCTACAGTATCAAATGAATAGAACATTAATTTTCAAAGCAGCACTCATATATTATGTAGTCTTAATGAAATGTCAGACCTAGAGCCTTTGTATTAGGCAAATGCAAGTCATTATCCAAACTTTCCACTGTAAAAGATGTAATTTTCTATTCTTTCTTCCCGTTTCTTAATTGTGGAGAAATGAAAGTGTATCCTGTTTTTCCCTTTCAAAACAGAAACAATGCTGCAGAAAAAGGAGAAAAGTGAAATACCTGTCTGCGCGGCATAATAGAGAGATGTAGTAACAACAGCAATTTGCAGATTTGGTGGGTTTACAGATATGAGTATTTAAAATTAATTTTTCAATTGTTAGTATGTTCAAAGTCAGATGTAGTAAAACGGATAACGGGAGTCACTTTGTAGCAACGATGAATTGGAATGGTTTATATCAGGTAGTGGTGTCTTTTGTTAAATGCAGATGGGAAAATACCCCAAACTTTTCAGCTTAACAGTTTTTGTCCAGCAAGTTTGAGAGAAACACTTGAAAAACTGCTTCCCACATTTTTTTGCGATTTTTTTCCGCAGCTATGCTAGTTATCAGCCTAATAATGCATGTCTCTCACATCAAAGGTTCAGTCACCTGCAGATAAGACGTAGTAAGAATATCTGCATGTCACGAAATTCATTAGTTTTTCTCTCTTCCAAAATCTTTGTCCAGTGCATGAGTGGTGACAGCATTCACACCAGCTCAGATTTACTTCATTTAATCCAAACTTTTCTCTTCTGTGGTGCTTCAGCTAGGAGGAATGTTCTGTCATTTATGTAAGCAGGCGAAGATTTTATAGCTGTTCAAAGGCACCAGTTGTTTGGGGAAGCCCGTTGCCCTTGAGGGCTCCATTGTGAGTTGAGGTAAATTGTCTGAGTCTGTCTATCAGCTGACAGATTATCATAGCTCAGCTGAAAATCTTCGGTGTAGTTCCGACTTTGTGTCTTCATTCCCTGCCAGAGAGGAAGCCAGTGGTTTGGGCAGCGCGTGAAGGCTCCTGTGCTTTGTGTGACCCAGTTCTTCAAACTCCTGCCCTCCCTGCTGCCTCTCCTTTGGGTGGAGAAAGGACAGAGGTGGCACATAGCAGCTGGAATTTGAAGTTGCAACCTTGTTAACTGAATCTGCCAAAGGAGGGTGCCAAATTCAGGAGCTGCCTTTGACAGCTGCAGGGACAGGATGGTCCTGTGTTAGGTCACGACTAATGGGCTTGAGCATGTGCGCAAGTGAACGTGCTGCTAATTGCTTCCACAGCCCCTGGAACCGTTTTGACCCTGACCAATTAGCACCATCCCAAACAATGTCTGAGCACAGTCTGGGAATGAGCATGGGCCTGGGATTGTTCCTAATAAGCCGTGTGGATGAGGCCTTTCTGGGTTTTGGGTTGTTTTTTTTGAGTAGGGGAGAAGAGGAGAAAGAGTTTATCTCCACGGATGTGAGCTGTGCCATGTAAGCTGAGCCGCATCAGGGGTACAAAAGGATCTTTAGACTGCTTATTTACTAATTTAAATGTAACCATAGCATTTGTTGACAAAGTATTCTTGTATAGTAGTCACAAAATGATGAGAGACTATTTCAAGACAAATAACCATAGCTCTCCAGAGACAGCATTTGTGGCAATTCCAAGCACACAGTTTACCGTGAAATTAATATGCACCAACAGTCCCTTGCAGTCTGGTGCCTGAGAAGGGGAGAGACATGAATTTTTCTGTTTCCCACTACTTCCCCAGGTTTATGAGTAGACCTGTAAGATACTCCTGTATAGGTTAAATGTATACTGTTTTATCTGATTGGCTTAAATCTGTGTAAATGTATTCTCACATATAATACAACACCTTTTTTAATCATCATGTCTTAGGTTAAACTAATGAATTTTTGTGCAGAGCAGTCTTAGAAAATGGAGTGTTAAATGCCGTATTCTTCAAAATAGCTCAATGCATCAGTTTCTGAGTGACTGCAGAACTATCATCCAGAGTCAGTACTTTCGTGAAGGCTTAAACTTTTCATTCATGATTATGGCTGCAAGCTGATCTTCTGTCACTGATATACTGTGAAACACTGTCCCTCAAGACTGAAACAGTTCATGTGCCAGCACTTATTGTGCTGTACAGTATACTCACAGTTCCTATTGTCTTACTCTATGAGAAAGCTTATTAGCTTAACTGTGCAGAGTTAGAGTCATATTTTCTCTTCACGTATGTGAGCTGCACACATTGTGAAAATTTGAGATCAAAATTTAACCTTTTACTTTTTTCCTGCTAGGCTGAGGTTGCACAGCCTTACTCCATGCCCAAACAAACCAGTTCTGGTAGAAATAATTTCATAGTCTCAAGTAAACTACAGTTAGCAGTGAGAAGCAGAACTCTTGAACTACTCCTTAATGTATTGTTGCTTTGAATTAGTTTGTTTTATTCTGGGTGGCAGAGAGGAACTATGTAGGAAACAATAGCATCAGTCTCAATCTCAACGGTCTAATGGGGCAAAGAACTGGTAGAAAAGGGATGCAAAATACAAGAAAGCTGATTATATTGTCTAGAGCTGCATGTATTCCCAGTTTCATTTTATTTGTTGGTGCATTAATTTTACATACAGAAGCTATGATTTCAGTGTTGGATATCTCTCAGATTCTGACCATTCAGACAACTAAGCATGACAGCTTAACACAGACTAAATAACATTAATTTACTTTCACAGGACTAGGGTTTAGTTTTTAAAATACTAAGTTTTAGTTTGAGAATTTTATTTTGAAATTTTTATTTTACAGCTTTCCCTGTAAATAGGGACTTTTTTGGCGTCATGCTGTCCAAAATAATTTACTTTGCTGGTGAAATATCAGCTGCACTTATACTTGTAGGGTTTTTTTAGTATTTGCAGTGGGACAGAGACTATTCCTATGTAGTCCTTTGCAAACCTTACAACACTTTAGGTGTCAGGGTAAATTTAATGAGAGAATTTGTCCCAAATGTCAGTTTCTGCATTTCAAGATGAGTTAGCATAAGAACATGATGTTTTGGGATTTTAGTATTTATTTACATTCTCTATATGGCAGGCAGGTTGGTAAAAAAGCTGACGGTATTCTCAAAGTCTGTTTGATTGCATATGAAATGTAAAGTGCAGTTGGAGCTGTCTGGATTTAATTTTTATCCCCCTTTGGTATGGGGAAATAAAATATCTCAGCTCATACAGGAGAAAAAAATTAAAACCAGGCAGAGCCAGCCCCATTGTAAGCTTCACATGCAATCAAACGTCCTTGCAGAGAAACTCCCCTTCCTGGCTGCACTGCTGCCACTAGTGAAACACAATTTAAAAAAAAAAAAAAAGAAAAAAAAAATCACTTTTTATACTCACTGCTTTCAAGTTAGACATTGACATGTGAACCAAAATCTTCTTTTTAACTATTGCCCGGGAGGCCACCAAAGAATCCCAGCTGACCCCCTGCCATCAGAGTGAGTGATGGTCGGCTGCTGGTGTTGCAGCTCACTTCCCCCAGGCTGCCACCCTGAGAGATCCCACCATCCACAGTCGGTGTGAGTGACATTAGCCCACTGGGCTTTGAAAACACTTTTCAGGTCGGTCATTGCAGAGAGATAGCTTCCTTCACACACACCATCAGGGTGAGTGACGTCAGGCCACTGGGGTTTAAAATACAGACCCTCAGGCTTGCTAAGCTGACACTGCTGAGAAAACTGCTTTTATTGTTGTACATCAGCAGGGACCTCTTTGTCTTTTTTTGCATTGTTTACTTAGAAGCCAGCCTTCCCATTCCCCGACTCCCNTTTTTTTTTTTCTTTTTTTAACTGGAGGTAGATTTCAGTCTTTGGATTTTTATAGCCATCTGCTTTCTCATATGATTTTTGAAAGATACTAGGTATGCCTGAGTATTTGTTAGTGGAAGTCTTAGAATAATAAAAGTAAAATAATTGCTAGAGATTCTAGTCCTTTTATCTGTCCAGATCAGACACTCCTTCACTGATAATGATAGTCTTCTTAGCTTTTTGTGAGGTTCCTGGAAAATTAAGTCTTCAGGAGATGTTTCCCTCCAGTCTTGACAGAGTATGACTTCAGCTGGTCCTTGTCCTTACAGTTCATGCTGCAAAAAATAGAAGATTTCTCTGTTGCCAACTATTATAGAAGTCTATACCTGACATTTTGCATAGTTTTTGAACCCTGAGTTCAGATGATGAGATTTTAGAAGCATTCTGAAATACTACACGGTATTTAGTATAAAAAAGCCCGACCTAAACTGGTTAATGTGGAATAAAAGAATTTAAAATCACCATTCTGTAGTATTGCTGGAAACACTATATTGTATAATAACAGGTATTACAGCAGAAGTACCATTTTTAGGAGCTCTATTTTCCTTTCATGCAAAATTAGGAAATGTTTCTTGATATATTGGTGAAAAGTAGTGATTTATTTATATCTATGAGATATATATTCTATAAATATATACTATGGAGCTATATTATGTCTAGTTTTATGTCTATTTATACATGTTCTATATTCTGTATATCCCATATATCTATAAGATTTAATTTATATATAAATTATTTTAATTCCTTATGAGAATGGGATTCATAAGTAAGCTAAATAAATAAATGTATTTGAAAATTTAGGAAAATAAATTATGAGAAAGATTACTTGGTTAATTATTAATTTATTTAAAGGTAAAGAATTGTATTGAAACCAACATTTTTTATCTAATTTGTGACTTTATTTTCCTTTCGTTTACTCTGTGCAATTTAAAACTCTTCTCTCACTGGTCTGATCTTCATTTGGATGCATAAACTCATTTTATACTCAGTTTTTCACATGAGTAGTGTTAAGAGTACCACTGCTCTGTGAGAAATTTGATCACTGCAAATAGTCTCTCACTTCAGATTGCCTATTTATTGAATGGCATCAACTACAGATAGATACTGAGTAACTCCAACTGGTTTGAAGAAAGAGGCTTTTGAATGTTTTTGAGAGATTAGGGGAAATTATTGAAAATATGTAGTATAAATATGTCTTAATGGAGCAACTGTGCTGTTCAGTAAAATACATTTGAAAATAATTTCCTTTAGCCTTATGAAAACTGAAATATAGAACAGAAATATATTAACAGTGCAATGCTAGATCAGACTGAAGTCCTTTTGTGTTAGCATGAAAGTAGACCTCAGTAGTTACCACTACAAGATGTTTCTGAGGACTCTGGAGGCAAGGATGACATTTAATCTTCCACACTGAAGTTCCCATCTTAAGAAATATCCATTATCATTAAAGTTTTTCCTACTCATAGAAGTTCTTTTGAAGATGGAGTTTGAATGAACTTGATTGTATTCTCTGGCAGTAAAACCCACAAGCCAGTTAGGTGTTGTGTGTGATGTTTTAAATGATTGTCTTAAGTCTTGAATAAGCCCCACCTCACTTTCTATAAACAAGATTTTCAAGGCCAGCTGCTTGTTTCCACACCATAGGAACTGAAGCACGGATTGGACCCCAGACTTCTGCAGTTCAGAACCACAGACAGGACTGGGAATCAAACTTCTGTGCTATAAAATTTGCAAGACATTTTAAGAAGTGCTTTTGCATTTTCTCCTGGCTACAGCAATCTCTGTGTGATTTGCAATTGTGCACCTGTCTTGCTGACCAGATGGAAGAAAGTGCTACTTCCAGCTCTCTTTTTGCTGCTCACAGGAGTTCATGTGTTGTTCCGAGCATGCTGGTGTTCAGGTGTTCATGCCACTACCACACCCCAGCCAGCTCCCCTGTCTAACAACATCTGGGAAAGGGCAGTGTATATTCAGTGCTGTGCAGTTTTGGGGTTCCCCTGCCGTGGAAATCCCCAGGTCGAAAGACTGGCTATGCTATACCTTGTGTGAGGATTGATTCATTTGTCACGTACTTAGCATTGCGAATCAGTCTGTTTAGAAATGGCAAGGGGGCCTGAAATGTAATGAGTTTGCTAAATAAAATTGAAAACATAGGTTGCCTCCAGACATTTGGGCCTTCTTGGTTTACTCACTTTTTGTAATCAAATTATCCTATGGAACCATTTACATTATTTTGGATCTTTGTTGTAATTAAAATTAACTTTTGTATTAAGTTTAGAGCTTCAGATTCTTGAGATTCACAAGAACTGCCAAAAAGTGCAATATCTGCAACTGTCCATAACTGTCCATATAGAAATTAAAGATGGCTATCCCGATAGCAGCTGGAATCTGAAATCAAGAGATTGCAAAAAGGAAGGCAACAACCCATTTGGATTATACTTTGCTTTGGCTGTGAGTACTTTGGATAAGGAAATACCAGTTTTGTATTTGTCTGTCTTATGCACTGGCATGCTGGAAGAGACCATTCCTGTATTTCTGCACCTTCTGTATTTAGATGAAAGACATAAAAATCTTCTACTGTAATGCAGCAAGCTATATAGTACTTTAATTTTTGATTGTGACCATCACTGTATTATTCGCACCAAGAATGTTTTGGTGACACGATTAGTTTCTGCAAAAAGAATTGTGAAGCGAGAAAAACAATATGATTTCTGTAGAGCAGTTGTTGGCTTTCTTAAGGATTAAATATTCTGTTTCCATAGAAGTATGTTGCTGAAATAGATATTAGCAGAGTATTTACTAAATAGAATATTTAGAAAATGTCCAGAAAGAAAAATCTGAGTTATTTATAAGAGAATACGTTGAAGAATGTGTGATTTTACTCAATACACTGATGAAGGAACACTGTGCCTTCCTTGAAATAACCCCCAGTCAGGTTATGCTCAGTAGAAATTTTTCTTTTCATGCAGATTCTTGGTGACGGCAGCGTTACCTTGCCCACTACAACTTGACAAAAATGTGCTGTTACTTTAATGAATTAAGGCACCTGATTGTTTATTCACAGTAATTCTCTTTTCTCTTCTTGTCTAAATGCCTTTGTATAAAACCTTTTTTTACTTGTTAAATCACAGTGACACTAATGATGCACATTATTTTCCTGCTTGCTAACATACTATAGCCTGTATAAAGCTAATCAGAAAAGATGAGTTTCTGAAAAAGATTGTCTGCTTGATTGTGTTTCTCAGCATGGTTTCGTTGTAAAGATGTGGGTTCTGTTTTGTCATTTACACAGTTAATTACAAGGTTATTGTCTTTGTAGTCATCAATTTCTATTGCATACAACATTTTGTCTTGACAATTCAAAACAGTGCTGTAAATTAGTAATACTGCCAATTTGTATCACCTAATTTAATAGGATAAGGACTGTAAATACCGCAAGATTTTTACTTAAAAATATAGTTAAGTTCTTAATTTTGAAGAGTACAGACCAAGTCAAACATCAGGGTCCTAAAGTGAAATAAGTTGTAGGCCTGTCTAAACATCTTGGGAGAGTGGGATGGTTCTGCCCTTTGCCACTAAAAGGGTTAGCATATTAATGTGCTTGCCACTGTCAGCCAGTCAGCTGCAGGACAGTGCCATACTGAGAAACAGATGACTTCGATCCAACAGGAAAGTGGCAAAGCAAAAGTGACATTAATTCTCCGTCAAATGAAAATGAACTACTATTTTGCAATAAAAAAATTAAATTGAAACAATCCCCCAAGCATATAATTATACTAGAAAATAGTTTGTGTAGTCTTTCTTTAATTTGGAGTCACTTTTCCCTTTTCTTAGATAAATTTTTTCTGGTTTAGTTTTGTATCAGATTTAGTTTTCACCAAAAGCAGTTGTATTGCAACACAAGGGAAACCCACTGAAATAAATTCATGTTTCATCTGAAACAGAAACTATTATACACAAATAGGTCTTTCCCACTCAGTTCAGTGTTCCTGTTGAGTTTAGTTTTAACTACTACAGATATCAAAGTCAGTCATACTTGTGCCTTTTGACTCAGATATTAACATGTCAGTATTTAATTGTAGAGGATTTAACTCATCCATTTGTTGTGAAAGCAAGGGTCTTTCATACAAATGGATGTATGATTATTACTTTTTCTCTTCCTGCTCTCCAATGAAACAGTTAAACATTTGGTAGATTAATTGACTTGTGAAATTACCTCTTACTAGTCCCTTCCTAATTTTATCAGTTTATTTATAATCACTTTCCTTACCTTTCTTCTCATGTTTTTTCTGGCCTCTAAGCCTCACACTAGCAATTACCTTTCTTAGAGTATTTTTTTCTAAAAAATTCATTTTGGAGAGGTTATCCCATTCCATGAGGAAGGCAGAAACAAGTTTAAATGAGAGAGACTTCACCAAAAAGGCTTGTAATCCCTGTTGTGTCTGTGTATTCTTCATGTCAGTTTGGAAAGTATCATTAAAACTCCCCTTCTTTTAGACTACTTTTCTCATGTATTTTCCATTTCATATCAATGAAGTGCAGTGCAAAAGCAGGCAGAAAACTGTAATTTTAAATATTTTTAAATTATAATTTAAGTTATGTTTCCCCCCATCTGATAAACAACAGGCTAAATACTACTGTAGCTCTTTCTTTCTTTTTTTGTACTTTATTTGCCATGTCACATGGTGGAGACACTTTCTCATTTTCTGTTTTCCTCATAAAAAGGTAAAGGGTAGTAATATTACAAGAGGGTAATAAATTCCCTGCTCACATGTACATGTCAGTGATCACAGAAATTGTGACTAAAATGATGGATACAATAAGTGTTTTTCAGGGTCTTTTGTTAGTTTAGATTTAGGTCACAAAGTGTATTTCCCAGGCTGTCATTCTAAGAGAAGCCAGTCTGACATCATAAACATTGTTTTACTTTTTCAGAGCATTTGCTTTGTAGCAGCACTGAATTAAGAGTTTTCAGAACTTTTGCAATGTTCCTAACAATCTGTTTTAAGACATAAAGATTAATTTTTAAACAGTGCTTTTCCTGCTCAAATCCTCTGCCCATGTTTCCATATGGTTTCATTTTAATGCCTGTTAATCCATACTATTATTGCTTGCCTCCTTTTACTGGAATTCACTGGAGGAAAGTGCTATTAGGGTTTTCCTTTTTGAAGAAGAGGGTAGTTGTTCTGAAAAGAGAGCACAAGATGAAATAAAAGAGTACATTTATGAACAAAATGGACATAATAATAAAGGTTTTCCATTGAATCTCTGTGGTCTAGAGAGGATCACTGGCATTCTGAATGGGAACAAAGGCTCCTAGAAAAAAATTAAGACATTAGCAACATTTTCTGGAAGCTTAAATTTCATCTTATGTCTCATATCTCTAATTCAAATGAGTCTTAGAAATGGCAAAAGAATTTATATCTGTTCACAAAGAGTATTTTTGTTAGTATATATAACAACGGTTTAAGTGGTATCTGGCAGGATCAGACAATTTCAAGGAAGTCCTTTAGTCTCATATTTGGTTATTCAATGTATTCCCAATTTATATTACCTTTTTTATATTACCATATTCAAAACCAAATGCATTTTTAACAGATATTAATGTAAAATACTTCATAATATTGCCTCATATATGTTTAAAACCCAGGTCTATTTTTGACATTGATATTATATAGAGTCCTTCATGCATTCACTTGAGAAATTCATGATCCTAAAGAAATTTGGAATGTGCTAATATACTTCGCTGAATTGAGGCTTCTAATCCCAATGACCTAGAAAAACCCCTTCAAATGACAAGGAAACAACTGCAAAAAAAAAAGTACAGCTTTCAGAAGAAGATTTAAATGAAACTTGCCATATTTTATATTTTGGGAAAAAAAGCGCAAAGTTTTGCAGTCTCTGGAAATATCCCCTTCTTTGACAAAGTTACAATTTGCACTTCAGAAAACAACTAGATTCCTGAAGTATAATGAAAATAGAGAAGGAATTTTACCTTTTCTTAGTTCTCTCTCTTTAAAAACACAGACAACAATGCTGAAACTTGTTTTTACACGTTTCTGAATTTCAATTTTTAGGGATATTTCTTGAAAAAAAATCCAGGTTATGATGTCCATACCACATTTACAATTTCTGTAGTTTTATAATGAGCAATGTTTGATTTGCCAGCAGGAAAATGATATATGTGGTAAACCTTCAGAACTTTCTGTACTGGTACTAAACTTTTTTTAATAGTTACTGATTTGTTACAAAATGGGGGGTATTTCACGAATGCTTATATAAATTATTTTGAATTTTGCATTGATTAATTATCTTTAGGACCTCCTTCTTCATCACACCCTGCAGTCTTTAAGGTCTCCCTACAAAGGCAAAGCCCGTGGTTTCTTTCACATATTTATTCTGTTTTGGCTGTTGTCTCATCAGGTTAAAAATGTTCTATCACTATTTGGATTTCTGTGTTCAAGTTCTTTTCTCGAATGCTTTAAAGGCTTTGCAGTGATAGTTTCTCAGCATGAAAAATTGGAACAAGAAAATAAGTTTTAATAGAAAGTTGTTGAAGCAGGTTATCATCCTTGTAAATCACATTTCTAGAAATAGTGGCAAGGTGTTTTGGTCTTTTTAACTAAGAACATACAGGATTAAAAAGGATCTTTTGGCACACCCAATCTCCTATTGTAGGCAACTATTTCATATAACCTTTTATGACAAAGTTCCATCTTAAGATGATCTGGACTAATTTTACCCCATTGCTCCTTATGGAAGTCTGTTCAAGAGCTTCATTGCCCTTTGTATCCTGTCCTGGGATTGTGTTTGACTTGAAGTTTGTTCACATCACACTATTGTCATGTATCATTTTTGGTTGTTCCTCACCTGGAGTCTCATTCTTTTGTCTGTTTACACTAGCCAGTTGATCATGGTCATACCATTATTTCTGGTTGGATCTGTGTCTTTATCTGTACTACTAGCATGGATCCTAACGTTTGCTATCAACATCTGTATGCTTGGATTTTGTTTCAAGGTAAAGTTGACAAATATATTAAACAAGATGTTTAAGAAGTGCTCTGGTGGGATACTTCATTTCTTGGGACCATTTGTGATTATCTCATTTTTCCTCATTTTGTCTTTTTTTATTTTTTTTTTTTTTTACCTGCCTTGTCATCTTTCCTGTAATCCCCACCTTCTTCTAGCACAACTAAGAATTTCACTTATGGTGTCATGGCATGATTTTTGCTGATGCCCAAGTGGATTATCTCTGTTTCATTTCCTTTCTGTGAAAGTATGTTGTTTATTTTTAAATATGTGCAATGCTATGTCTGATCAGAGGTTGTCATTGTAATCAATAATCTTATCTGTAGGGCAGCCTCATGGTACTTGAAGCTTTTTCTCCCGAGATTTTAGGATCAAGAATGACAAGGTAGAGATTTCCTGGAATGTCATTCACTTCTTCTCTTTGCTATGTCAACCAGCTGAAATCTGTAAGTCAGAAACTAAAATTTGCTTATTAATGGAAAAATACAGTATTAGGAAGTCTGAAACTAAGTATCAGTGAAAGTTTAAATACTTTAATTTAAAAATAAGCTCCAAACTGAGACTTTCTAGGGAATGTTTTTATTGGAAGTTGATTCTAGCCTAATCCAATTTCTTGGGTTTCACCTTTCTGGAATTTCAAAAAATTAAAGGCACATAAGTGTCTGTGATTCAGCTCCTCTAATTTGCTTCCTAGGACTGGTAGTCCATGTGGCTATTTTAATATTTTAATTTTGTCACACATTCTTCCTTTTTTTTTGTCTTTCTTTTTCTATTTTGATACTTGCTTCAACCTTGCAAAATTTCTGTGATCTTTTCTAAAAAAGAGCTTCATGATTTATTTTTGTTCAGTAGGTTAGATAATTTGTTCTCAAGCAGTCAGATCTGTGACATACAAGAAAGGAAATGTGAATTATCTGCCCACATCCCATAGCGTAGATAGCATCTCAGACTAAGCTATGCACCTGGAATATTCCTAGTAATATCAAGAACCCACGAGGTCTGTCCAATAGCACTTCATTCCTTCTCATTCCTTGCTTCAGTCTGCCTAGCTATGTTTGTGCAGACAGCAGCTCTTTAAGGATGAAAGAAATTATTCTAAGCAATTTTTTACTGACAGTGTCTTTGCTCTTGAAGTAACATGTTGATTCCACGTACCATTGAGACTGTATTATGTAGTTCATTACTCAGACTATCAAGACAGAATTGCCTAATAAGAGGAGCATAAGACAAGATGATTTGCATAGCTCAGTTGAACTTCAGAGTTTGCATTTCTGAGCAGGAGAAAACGCCAAGATTCCATAAGGCAACTACTTATTCCAAATCTGGCATTTCTCCTATTCAGAAACACAGATTGTGAAGTTCACTGAAGTTTCTGAAATCAGTCAGTTTTTTTCCTGAGTATTTTAATAACAAGCACATTTTCTACTTATTAGTGTTTTGCTTGTATACTGTTCGCATATTAAGATATTGATTGAGTATATTCACTTAACTGCTGTCTCTTTCCTGACTCTCCAAGAAAAATCTCTGTGGTACGTTTTAAGGAGTAAGGAACATAGTCAGGTTGATACATGCTTGCCTTTGCTGGAAAATGGAGATGAATATTATGCGCAGCTCATTTGTGGCTTTGTCTTATGTCATTCCATCAGTTGCAAGTTATACAAGTAATTTCTAGAACCATAAAAATAAGGTGTTTCACACAGTGTGTAAACCTGACCTGAAGGTTGTGTCTGTGTGAATGAATAAAATAGACTGTTCTTTGAAGCTAAAGCCTGTGTCTATATGGCTTTTCCTCCTGACTGTATTAACTGTATTCTTAATGGGGATAATCCTTGTCCTGTGCAGATCCTGGAAATACAGTTTTGAATTGTGGAAGAGAGGTAGTTGGCCTGAACCAAAAGTATGCCAGGAACCTTGATAACAAATTCACACTGTGACCCTGCTGAGTTTATCAATACAGTATTACCAGGTTTTGTTGTATCCCTGCCTACCTTAGGATACTATCCAGGGTCCCTTTCAGGCTCTTAAGCCCCAGCCCAGCTCTCTGTACTGAACTCAGTGGCTTAGGGATATGTGCCTTCACAGAAGGGGTGGAAGGGCAAAAACCACCTCCTTCCTCAGCCTAGATTTACTTAGTGGCAGCAGTGCTGCTTTGGAACCTGGGGAGAGGAAAAAATAAATGTAATGGTGAGTCTGTCAGACCTTCCTCATGAGCAACACTTGTTACACGCCCTCTGCTTTGTTGAGCCACTTTTTCCACCATTGGAGGCTTCAAATGAAGATCTCATCTGTGATTTGCAGGTTTTGCGAAACCCACGGAACTTTTGTGGATTCAGCTCGCAATCTGCCTGAGACAAGGCAGCACGTCAAGTGATTGTATGTGCAAGTAATAATTTGTAATATTTTGGTTTTCATTAGAAAAGATGAAGATTTCACAGTGACAGACATATTCAGCTCTTCTTCTGAGGATCACATATGTCAAAATATTATGTTGTTTGGGGTTTTTTTTTCATTATTAGCATAATCAAAACAAAGAGTGAGAACGTATCGGCTTGATACATGCTGTTGAATATTTTACAAGACTGTAATAAAAGATTATTTGATATGTTCTTATATGATTTGCTACTGCAGTGAAAAACAGCTATTAAAACTTTATAAGCAGCTGTGGCTACTTGCCTCTGTGAAAAATCAAATCCTAAATAACAATTTGGTTTCTGTAGTACTTCAGAAAATGGTGTATTCCAGTCTGGTCTATACTTGTTAAATTATACTGACATGATTATGTTTGCTAGCAATGCAATTGTATTTTTTTTTTTGTCACGATAACTGTCCTTCACGCTACCCTTCCAAAGATGTAGGTATGCTACCATTCTTTCTGAAGATATGGCTCTTGCTTCACTGCCAGAAAAAGGATACACCTTTAAAATATGTTTAAGCTAGAATAACCATTTCTAGATGAGGAGAATGATTTGCCCTATGTGGGACTAATTAAAAGAGGTGTTCTTAAATTCAGGTAAGACTTCAGTTTCATAGGACAGAACAGCTCTGAATAAATAAAGTCCTCTCTCCTTGGCAGCAGCCTTACTGAGTCTTAATGACTTGATCATGTTTTTCAATGTTTGTTTTTGTTTCATTTCTTAAAATCCCCAAGTTCTTGCATGACATGATTACTTCATAGAAGCCTATATTTCTAGTATTCATAGTTATGGAGAAAAAGCTTGAAAATGGTTTTACAATCCCCACTTCTAACAGAGGAAATGGAAGGATCTGAAATGTGCAGTATTTTAAAATATGGTAAGCTTTAATTGAAGTTCCTTCTTTTTGAAACCTACCATTTTTTAGCTTTTATTATAATGGCTTCTATGAATTTTATTTGCCATAGTTAATTCCAAATGTTTGGATCTCAGTTGCCAAAATGTTGAGGCAAAAATGAAAAAATGTAATTTTTAATAGGATTGCATACATTGGAAGAGCATGTTTTTTCAGATTTGGAAACTTCTGCTCAAAATTGTAGCTGTTTTCTCTTTGGAAACTGATTTCAATAAGTATACTTGTCTTTTTAAGATGTGCTTTGTGAACTAAAACTTGGGAGTTGAACTCTGTGCAGATACTGGTTATTAACATTCCAAGACGTGTAGATTTGGAATAAGTTTCACGAGCACAAGATACTCCACCATTTTGTTAAAATAAACAGTGTCCATAGTCTCCTTAGATGTAGTATCAAGAAGGGGCTTTCTGCCTGTATGTGACTGTACACATCTGTTAATTCAGGGATTTAAATGTGAAATCCAGCTTTCAGGAACACCAGGTGGATATCTGATACTCTCTGAGGAATTTGTGCTTCATAAACCATTTTATGGATTATTTGCAGCCTTGCCTTTTTCCCTGCTTGTGACCTAAAAAATATGGATGAAATATTTGTATCAATAATTAATCCTGGTATAAATCAATACAAGTTACTCATAAATTAGAAACAGAGACATGTTGCTGCCAAAAATCAGCTGTTAATGCCTCTTCACTTACTGAAATGGCATGCTGCATATCACAATTGTTCTGTTACTGACTACAAAATATTTCTCTAGATGAAAGTTAGACATATTCTCCAGCTCTACAGTGAAAGCTGCAGTCATGGCACAGTATAATTTTAGGTTGAAATAAATGTGCACAGAGCATGAGAAATAAGGAGATGCAACTCTTTAAGTCTACTTTTCATGACTCTTCAAAAGTACTTACATGACTTAAGAGCCTAAGGGCTCAATTCACTTGTCCACACAGGGATTTTTTTCTATTTAAGACTCGTTGGAGTATCAAAGCTCCCTTTTGAGGTGTCGGAAATTACACAGGAGCTATGGAAAAACTGTCTCATTTGGGTACAGCAGCTGAAGACAATTAAGGATATTCTACAGTGCCTAAAATGGCACTAAATTAATGTGTCCTGGCAACTAAACCTTCAAACGTTCACAGTCTGGGTTGGATTGAAGCTTAGGATCTGTTCTTGAAGAAGGTATCTGTGCCACTTCTTCTAAGGAATGTCAGACTTCGGGGTGGTTATCCCTTTCTGTAGAGTATATTTCTCAACATAGTAACTCTTTTGTTAGCCAACATACTTGTTCCTTACCCAAAGATTATACAAGTGGTGAGGGACAACCCCTATGTTCCCTGGTAAAAAAGCAGAGTTCAACAAAACCCAAAGACTTTGCTCCACGCAACAGTGATGACCTGGTGGTGTGATGATACTTCTGAAAAATCCCAGAAGTGGGAGTGATTTCTGGCCAAGGATTGTGAGGGAAGTGCTCTAATCTGTAGGTTGTAGCTACTAACGGATGTTTTAAAGAAAATGGTGGATGTGTCTTCACTGCATTAGGGGCCTGATCTCTTCAAGATGTAATGCTTAAAATTCTGAATTTAATTCTCAAATCTCTCTTTGTGTACCTGAGACATTTACTTGAATCTGGCAATAAATCAGTCAAAAATGAGACTTAAGTCTCTGAGAAATATAGGCACGGGTAAAAACTTTGTCCCTCAGCACTGATTAAACATGCCATCCATGCAGGGGTCTCACCTAGTAGCACAACATCAGTGCTTCCCAAAGTTTTCCCTTAGCAACCCTACTTCCAGGGTCACAACCCCACTTTCATTTTCACTTCCAGGCTTGTGGGCCCCAAGTGGGGTCATGACCCTAACTTGGGAACTGCTATATAACACACTGAAAAAATTAACATACCAGCCAGTAAATACATCAGCAAAACAAGCCCATCCAGTCTGCCCAAGACCCTGCCTGTCTGCCATCCCTAGGGGCCTTACCTATTAAACGTGGGGTTTCAAAACCATGTATCTACTTGCGAGCTCCCATACTGCTTTGTGTATGTGTTACGACTGTCTTGTAGTCGGCCTTTGTGCTATTTAGCTAAGTTTGGTGTTGACAAATATGTGCTAACACTTCTGAAAATATGACCTCCTTTTTCTTGCTCATTCATATGTTGGAGGTGCTGCTTAGATTTATTATTTGCACTTTGTGGAGTTCACAGTTATTGTGTGTCAGAAACAAGATCTGGAGAGTCTACTGTTCCCACAGCTGGAGCAGCACATACACATCTGGTAAAACTGCAGTGTAAATTGTATTGTCCTTAGCAATTAATCACTTACACGGTATTCTATTGATTCTCCTCCTCCTTAACTCCTACTGGTCTTTACGTTCTTCTCTTTTCTTTTTCCTCATCTATCCTATGTTCTCCATTTCTTACGAGTCTCACATTTCATTTTTTATCATCTTGTCCAGAAGTGCTGAATTTGGATGTGGACATGTGAAAGTTTCTACTTCTCTTGCAGAACTTTCTACCGCTACATTTCAAAGAGCTTTGTGCAGGTTGTGAAAGTGCACAGGTTAATTGAAATCTCAATATCTGCCTTTTACAGTTGAGAGATTATAACACGATGTCTGTTACCCACAGTCACCAAAAAGGCAGTAGCAGAGAAAACCATGGATCTCCCATTCCATATGGAGTCCCATGGTGGACTCCAAGCAACATGGTTAGCACAAAATATACCAGTAGATGGCACTTCAGTGTTCATAGCGTTGCTCATGCATCTGAGGTTCTGATACAACTGGCCTTCTGGTGTGTAGTTCTGCTCGTGCAACTTTTAGCACAATTTTATTTCTTTTTGTTCTTGTGGTCTTTTTCCTTGTAGCTTTACTCTGCCATTGTCTTTTTTTTTTTCATTTACCTTGCTGTGACACTTTCCTGTTACTTATTAATTTCTCTCAATTTTACATTTGCTGTCTCATTCAAAAAAGAGTAAAAACAAACACCACCCCCACCAAAAAAAACCCAAACCGCCAAAAAAAGAAAAACAAATCTAATAAAGGGAATATCCCTCACTGATTTCTTTTCAGAAAGAGTTATCTAGATCCTGACTAGTTCATTACTGAGGAGAACTGGGGTGGTGGTGAGTGGAAGCAGTAGGATTAAGTCTCGAGTGTTCTGAAGCCTCACCATGTATTTTTTGCAGCGTGACGTGAAGAGCTCTCTGCTAAATTGCAGTGTATCTGTGAAACACACTATATGTACTCAACTCTATATGTTAGACTACCCTTGCTGTACACAAACTGTGGCTACGCACTCCGGGTTCTGCCTTTTTTTCCAGGTAGGAGATGAGGATTTTGTTTGGGCTTCTGTTGTGGGCTGTGGCTGGAGTTTGCCCCATCAGCTCATGTGGTGCTGCTTGCCACGTTGCTGACAGTGGCAAGTGCCTTTCAATAAGGCTGAAGTTCCATCAGAGCCTGTAAGTGGAGAATGCTGACGAGATTAATAAATGAATTGTCACAGCTTCCAGGCATGCTGGGTTGAGAAGTACGCAAACTCTCGAGTTTATGCGCTGTGTAAATTTGGAGCTCCGGCTCTGTATATTTATACAGATAGACTCAATCCCTTTTGTCTTTCTTGTAAAAAGAATGAAAATTAGTTTCTTTAAGGTTGAAGTCCAAATGTTGAAATACTCATTATTTATATATCTTTAATATCAAGCATTTTAGGCTTCTTGGAGTTTTGATGGAGTCACCATTTGAAACAAGGATTTGAATTGATCTGACTAAACCACTGTAGGTGGGAAACATCCCTGAAGAGCTTTTTTTACTTGCTCCAGTGGGCATTATCTATTATATTTCCAAGTGTCTAGTCTTGGGCTTGTTTTTTTTTGGCTTTCTTTGCTTTCTTGACTAATCTAGCTGGTACTAGTTATTGTCTCTTTAAGAATTATTGTCACTACTAACAAATAATTGCAAATCTGAACAATAGCATAATTTTAAACTGCATTTTAACTGTTTCACTCTTTCATTTTATTTACTTGTTTTCACTTAAAAATATAGACATTTTATGCATTTTCTTGCATTCTATCTACTACATATTCTATGCAGCACAGAGTAAATATTCTAGGAATAGGTGCTGCATTCCATGAACAGTAAAAACTTTCACTAAACTCATTGGGAAAATAGCATTTATTGGAAATTTTAGATCACTTAAAGATCATATAACGGAAAGAAATATTAAAGGAGGAACATTCTGTATTCCTACTGACGATTGCATTCTGTGCTTCACCACCATATCTGTGGTGATATGGTTGCTCCTTCAGGCTTTCTTGAGGGAATTGTTTCTTTTAAACTGGACATTCCTTTCTGATTTTGGAGTTTGTGTGACTTGGAAGTAGGTGGGCATGACTTTTCGTAGTATCATAGCATAATCCAACTTGGAAGGGTTGTCAGGAGATCATCTACTGGATTGTACTACTGCGGAAAAAAGTCTTCCCTGAAACCTTGTGTGAACTTCTCTTGTTTCGGCTTATGCACACCTTGTTCTGCTACATGTGCTGCTACAGAAAGCCTGGCTCTGTCCACACGATGACCTGATTGTAGGTGGAAAAGGCTGGTCTGAGGTGCTTCCTTTCTTCAGGCAGAAGCAGCTCCATTGCTGAGACTCTCTTAGCAGGGCCAGTGCCCCAGCCCTTGAGACTGCAGAGCTCATTTGTCGTCAGTGCAACCTCTATCTTCATTATCCGATGACTTGCATAATTACCTATCTGTCTTATCGATGCGTTTTGCCCTGTGACCTTTTTTAGCAATGCTTCTAATTCAGAAATGAGATGGAAGCACGTTTTAGTACCTTTGGTGGCCACCCACCAACATCAGCCTTGTAGTTCCAGGTGCCTCTTAAAATATGAAAGTCATTGTTATTAAAATTACAAGTAAATTATGTGAAGCTCAGCAGAAGATTAAAGGAACACTGTTGTCTGAGTAAGAATATTTCAAATTCCTAAGGGATCTTGAAAAATTTATTAACACCGTTCTTCTTATCTAAAACTTTTTGCATATAACCATGCTACACTGGGTAATAATGATTTTTTTTAAATACTGCTTTTGCTGTGGACCTCTAAAATGCTAATTAATTTACCAATTAATTGATAATTAATTTTTAAATAGTTTGAAGTTTTGAAATATTCAATTTTTTATTTTTTAATAGTTCAAAAATCTTTCAAAAGTGATGGCTAAAATTTCGGTCTGGAATATGCATGCTTGGTTTCATTTTGAGAAGTTCTGAGTATCTGTAGATCTCGCTGAAACAGTGGGAGGTTCAGATGCTATTACTGAGTGGCATTGATGGAAATTTAGGAGCCTTTATGCATTCAAGTCTACACTTCAGCACCTGGGTAGACTCATTATCCTGTAGCATCTGGGACATCTCATTAGCTGGTATCAAAGCCCATACTTCTTTCTCAGTTTTCTGACACGTTAGCATTCTTCAATCCCATGGTGAAGTTGACCAAGTCCATTTAAAGATTAGGAGATCAAAAGAATGTATTTGCAAATGACAGAAAATGAGACAAACCTATGGGTTTAACACCAAATCAGTCTCTGAGCCAAACACTATGGCTTGCACCACTTGTATTTCTCCACAGTGTGATAATTTCATTGGCCAGACTGTTTAGAAGTAACAAATGAATGTGAATTATACAGATGATCCCAAATGATTATGAGCAAAATCCAGCCACTAGGATCTATTATGTATTTATGTCTACCAGGACAAGGAAAAAGTAAAAAAAATATTGAAGAGTTAACTTGTGCAAATTATTTTTCATGTACTACCTGCAAAACTCATGCTGCCATAGAGTGTCAGACAGGCCTTGGAATTACAGGAATATCAAATAAAAAATGTAATTGTTTTATCTTCAGAGAGTTATGAATTTCACATCTGATACCTTATGAATGCCTTGGTCTATATACAAATGCTATGCTTCACCAGAAAGCATGGAATCCTATTTCTTCAAAGGGATAAGATACAGATGTTTCTGTGCTGGTGATTCATCGTGTAGTAAAATGTCACTGCCTAGAGAACAGCATGGCATACTGAAATTTAATTTCACCTGATTCGCATTTGGAGGGAAAGAAGGAAACATTTTTATGAAAGAAAAAAAAAAAGGAAGGAAAGAAAAAGAAGTAAAAAGAAAATGAAAGAAATAGCAGTTTAAAATTTGTAGAGAGGCTTGGAATGTAGCTTTATTTAGCATGTGTTGCAGGGAGAAGGCAAGCAAAGAGGTAAAGATGCAGAAGATGTCTATGATACTGTTCTTAAGTCTGTCACAAGAACACAGCTATCAGAAATGCATTCAAGTGTGATCAAAATTGAGTATACTCTTTTGCACAGAGAAATACATTTGGGAACCAGGGCTTTAGAAGCAATATTCTTATTGTTCAAATGCCTCAAGCTGAGTCTCTTAGAATTAAGGTGATTTTACTTTAGTGCCAGAATGTGGAGTTCTGTTTTCAAACACATGCACTCTGCTCCAAGTTACTTTGCCTGCATTTGTGAATGGAGTTCACAGACCTGGGATTCAGTACAAAACTATACTCCATGGTGATCCAGGAGCGTCAGAAATGTGATTTACAGCAAGGGGAATATGTATGCCAGACAATACAAAACGCTGAAGAGAAAGATGTTTCTGAAAATTTATTTCTCTTCTGGTTTTAGGAGCTTGTCCACATGGTTTCAGAGCTTCTTATACCTTTCTGTACTTAAACATCCAGACGTCTTTCTTTCTTCATTTAAACAACAGCCAGGGTAGCCCGTGCATTAAGAGAAGAAGCAAAACAAAACATAACAAAACAAATACACACATATGCATGCACGCACACAACCCCCGCTTCTTTAGACTGAGGGAATTAAATTCACATTTCCACTTCCCAAATGGTTCCCCATGTACAAGCCTTGAAGAGAGGAAGAAAAAAGTAAAGCCTCTCACTCCTGTTGTAGCTATGACTCAATGTAGAAAAAGATTTGAGATTTGTAATTTTGATTTAAGCAGAGAGTTAAACATGATTTCGTAGCTCAAGGATGGAGGCATTTACCTGCTGGGGGAAGGAAGAAGGGAAGCAACCTGGATTCTGGCTCCTGCTTCAAGCATTATTTATGCATGTTACTCAATTACAAATGCAAAATGTGTAGGCAGCCCCTGGGGCAATAACCCAGGACTTCCTCTTAAAAAGGAGCACCTATTAGGGTTGCAAATTATCCTCTCTCGATGAATCTTGCTTCCTGTCCAATACAGAAGTATGGCTTCAGCAGGCATGACAGACAGTTCTCCAGCTTGAGCTTCACCTTAAGTTGGTGCTGGATGCACTCTTGGGAGATGTGGGAAATCTCCTCAGAAAGAGACTGGCAGTGAACCTGCATCTCCCAGTTCAAGAACAAGTGCCTTATCTACAAGTATGATATTATGTAAAATGTTGGCTGTTGTGCTTCAACAACCTCTGGACATGTTTCTGGGAGAAAGTCTCTGGGGCTGTTGTGATTCATGACGGGGCTGGTCTATGGTAGGCATGCTCAGAAGATGCTTACTTCATTAAGCCTCTCAGGATATTCTATACCTATACATCACAAACAGGCTCTGGTGCAAGGTAGGTTTCAAGACTTTCAGCTGTATAGAAATAGCACTAACGATGAGAGATGCAGTTTCAGAACTTTTAAATAATTTTATCAGCAAAAACCTGATGTAGATTTTTGTGGCCATTTAGCATACATGTACTTGCATAAATATATCTTCTTGGTATTTTTGTTTCTTTCTTGAATTTGTCCATTGGTGGTGTTTTCAAAGTTATTTTGTGAACCAGCAGCAGGACATAAAACTAGAACCCAGAAATCCTGCTCTGCTACAGTCTCTCTGTAAGACATGTAAATATATTTACAATTAAAACTAGTATTTTAATGTTGTTGTTTTGTTGGAAATGAAGTAGCTGGCACCTAACTGAATATAAGAAAAATCTTCTCTGATAGTCGCTATATCTATTAAACATGCTGTTTCTCTGTCATTGACATGTATTTATTAGTTCCTTGAGAGGCTTTCCAATAGATTCTCTTTCCATATCTCTGTTCTCCTGGCCCCAGTTCTCCTTTATTCTGCGTTCTGTTCCCTCAGGAGACCAAAATCCTGCTCCCTTTCCTCTACGCACCATGTACTTCCTTCCAAAGAGTCTATTTGTCTAAATGAGGTAACAGGAGGTAACATGAGGTAACAGCAGGGCAAATATTTTTGCTATTACTGTGAATACAATATTATAAATGCATGCTTGTAGTTTTTATATATTCAGAGATTAATAAATTATGTTTGCTTTGGATAATGCTAAACAATCCATAACAAATTAAAATTTTATATATAGTAGAAAATATACAGAAGACTATAAGAGGAAATTCTTCAAATATTTGTATTTAAACTAAAAGGGTAACTCAACTTCACTCAGACCTCAGTTCAGCAAAGTACTTAAAATATCATTCAATAAAATGCTTAAGTACATTTTTAAATTTTATGTAATATGATAGAGAAATTTTTGTAAGTAGGGCCTTATTTGTGATAACAGCATGACCAGGTAGCACTGAATGGGATTTTGGTTCCTGCTGTGCTTATGCTGGTTACCTCTCCTCTATTCACTCTGTTAGTAGCCAGTCTCTAATAGTGTCCAGTCTTAATATAGGCTGACCAAAAAGAACTTCTGAATTAAACTTCCTTTTGGGAGAAAAATAATTTCCAAGTGATAGTGTGCTCTTTGATTGTTTGTTAGATTTCTTTTTTTTTTCTTTGCTATTTATTACACATATTGAATTTGGGCAAGTAGATCCTGTTTTGCTTTTTTCTGCTGGTCATCTAAATGGATCTGAAGCATAGCAAAAATCCAAATGCATATTCAAATTCTCCTAGAATTATGAAAACAAAAGATGTCCAGAAAACTGTGGGGCAGTGGAGGGAAGGGATGCCATCCAGAGGGACCTGGACAGGCTTGAGAAGTGGGACCCTGCAAACCTCAGGGAGTTCAGCAAGGCCAAGTGCAAGGTCCTACACCTGCACTGGGGCAATCCCAGACATGCCCACAGCATGGGCAGAGAAGTGATTGAGAGCAGCCCTGTGGGGAAGGACTTAGGGGTGATGACTGATGAAAAACTCACCGTGAGCCGGCGGTGAGTGCTCCCAGCCCAGAAAGCCAAGGGAATCCTGGGCTGCATCCAAAGGAGAGTTGCCAGCAGATTGAGGGAGGGGNTGTGGGGACCTCATAGACACCTTCCAGTATCTGAAGGGGCGTGCAGGGAAGCTGGAGAGGGACTCTTTGGCAGGAATTGGAGTGACAGGGCAAGGAGTAATGGGTACACACTGAAAGAGGGGAAATCCAGACTAGGTATTAGGAAGAAATTCTTTACCGTGAGGGTGGTGAGATACTGGAACAGGTTGCCCAGACAAGCTGTGGATGCCCAATCCCTGGAATTGTTCAAGGCCAGGTTGGATGGGGCACTGAGCAACCTGGTCTAGTGGAAGATGTCCCTGCCCATGGCAGGGGAGTTTAAACTAGATGATCTTAAGGTCTGTTCTAACCCAAAACATTTCAAGATTCCGTGAAATGATAGACTTTTTGTTGAGATGATTGAGAGGGGAACAAAAATGACAAATCTCTTCTCCTCTATCACTGTACTTAGACTTAAATAGTAGTGAACTGGAGACATTGCCCCTATCTGAAAAGAGGGTTTCTTATATTGATGTGAGCTGAGAGCTTTGACCTTAAATGGGGTTGTATGGTGCAAAAGAATCCAGAGGACCAGAACCATTCCGAACGAAAGACTGAGGACTGCCTCTAGGGAAAATTCCACTTTTTATTTTTTTTTCACTCATCATTTATTTACAAATACACATTATAACTTTTATATACATTGCACATTTACATGGTAGAAAAGTACAAAACTATATATTTAAATGAATTTATATTTAACTCGCCATGTTTGAAAATATAAAATTGCATCAGAAAAAAAGTATTATGAAAAGCAAGAAACTTGAACTGATAAAGCTTTGATATAACTTTTAGCAACACACCGATTGGGAAAGAAAACTTTGAAAGCGGTACTGCAAGACCATCTTAAAGGAAACACCTGATAAAAACACTTACGCAAGTTACAAAAAAATAAAACAATACAATAAAACCTTTATTCTTGTTACAGTTAGGCTTGTAGCTGTTATCAAACTTCACAATCCAATTTCTTTGGGTTCAAAATTTGTATAGTACAGTATAAACTCTCAATACACTGAGGTCATTTCAGTACACAATGTGATCAGAAGTAGAGAAAATGAAGTGTAAGAAGTTTCCTTAAAGATCGCCTCACTGCACCTTGAAAGTATACTTAAGTCAGTTACAATGCCTTTTGGTCAGTCAAGATTCCTTGTAAACAAAAACATAGGGATCTTTTATGTACAGAACCGGCAAAAAGAAAATCCAATAAATAAACGTAACAGAAACTGACATGCAAGTTTGTTAAAGTGGAAAAGAGTTAACATCAGTGAAACGAAGAGATGAGATCATGTGGGTAGGCTCTAAGGAATGGACTTTTTTAGTTTACAAGAAAAAAGAAAAGCTTTACTTTACAAGCAGGAGACCTCACAATAAATAACACTGCTCTTCCCGTAACGAATAAATTTCTTCAAAAAACAAGGTGTACGGTCAACCAGACATTTTATGTATAAATTATAAAACATGACACAGTATAAATAAATGTCTACGAGACTCAACTATATGTATACTTTTTTTTCTCCCCAAAATAAATAAGCATACACTTATTTACAGTACGGACATTGATTTTGTGCCCAATGGCTGTTCCAATAGTGATGGAGGTTTTACCACTCTAGAATGGAAGATATAGGAAAGCTGTAGTCCTGGTCTTCATCTTCCTCTTCATCTTCTGGGTCTTCATTAATTGCTAGATGGGGGAATACAGGGGAGCTGTTGTTTAAATAAGGACAACAACAGCGCAGAAGCAGCTCAGTGCATGTTTTGAAAGCCCTCTGAACAGCCATAATACAGCGTTGCATTTTATGCGACTTGTAGTGAGATGCTCTTTGGCATCTGCTGTTATGCAATAAGGTTTTTTATACATAATCTATGAAGTCATAACTGCAGAAAGTTCTGAAGAATCAATGGCTCAGGTTTTATTGGCAGATTCCTGAAATCAAATAAAAAGCGCTCTGGTGTTTTAGTTTAATTGCTTTGTGTCCTTCATTCAGAGTTAGTAGAGGCAACTGTGCTAAACCAGGTGCCACGTGCTACCTTTAAGCTTGTTCTTTTGGACCGAGTTAAGTTTATCCAGGTGTTAATAAAGCAATCAGCAAAGCACACGAGAGCAGACAAAGTACAAAAAAGTCACTAGAATTACACTCCTCGGGCAACCCCTTTCTGATAGAATGGCTTGTCCTTGGAACATCCCCAAAAACTCCAACTTGAAGGCCAGCTCGTTGTTGGAGATCTATTGCATTTTATCAGCAACCAAAGTATGTGCGTGAAAGATAGATACTTATATTCTACCGTACCTTGAATCAATAAATCAAGCTTTCTTATGTTTAAAGGTGTAAGTCTTCATTACCTAGGTATCGCCTTCAGAAGCCTTAAGTGTCGGCAGAGTTAAAAATCTCACTTACAGTTGCAAGATCCAGAGTGCTTAACTTCTAGAAGCACACCCATGGAGCAAGCTGCCTCTTTCATGGCACACTCGCTTGGGTAAGTTGTGTTATCGCTGGCACACACTGCTTCTTCTGACTTGCTTTCAGGGCATAGCTCATCACAGAGGGCACACCGACCTCTGCCAACCTTAAAATCCCACAAGCACTTCTTCCCAGCACTGCATTGAATGTCTTCACAGGATTTGGCTTCTAAAAATACACACAGAATACTAGAGGTAAGTGAAAAGACAAAGCAAAAAGCAAAGCAAACACAAGCAACCCCCAAAACCTCCCTTTCCCCTGTGAACTGTGAACAAAGAAAGCTCAGATGTAGTAGATGTGATGATACTTGCTGATTTTGCTCGAGCAAGTATTCCCTTGGACAACATTGCCTGTCTATATGTGGGGGAGGAAAGACAGCTGTGCCAGCAAAGCTTGGCCCTGGGAATACAGAATTACATTTGCCTATTGTACATGACTTTCCTGCTCCATTTCATGTCAGTGGAAATTCGGCTCCCCAAATTAGCAGTAAATGCAGGATTTGTCAACAGGTCCAGCATTTCTAAATCTATTATTTTTAGACTAACCCACAGAGAGCAGTTGTCTACAAGATTTAAAAGGGAATTCACCTCAACATATGCCAACTAAAAGCAACCTGAGACTCCCCCAAATTCCCCCAGCAGTTTTGGGGAGCAGAATGTATTCATTATAATACACTGCACTATCAGTCCTTTCTGGAATCACTCACAACACAGAATGTCAGGTTGCATAGAAATTATTTGCCTATCTTCACCCACCCACTGTCTCCAAACCCCACAATTATTTCTAAGGAGGAAAAAGTGATCACATGTTTTCAATTAAGTTAACATAATCTTTGCCAAGACCACTTGAAGACAATTGTTTCCAGGAGTACAGACCCACTGAATACGGTGAACTTATTGCATTGTAACCATCTCATCATCTGTTTCAGGGAGGCTATTTCTCCCTTGGATACTAATATCAGCACCCACAGCCATAGGAGAATTAGGCCCTGCTCTCTCCCTCATTCCTACTGCAATCTTTTCCAGGACTAATGTCACCCTGGCTCTCCTCTTCTGGGAGGGGAGCACTAACCCAAGCTGCTGAACTCTCTCTTCCTCCCCAGCACTAGCTACATCTGTCCAGTTACACACACTTGATACTCTGAAACAGGTGATTGACGAAGCTCCCCCCACTTTCAGTCTCCTCCAGCGATACTTACTGACACATTTTCCTTCATAGGCTAATCCAATGGATCTTCCCAGGAGGCAGGTAGCTTTCCTCAGGTGGCAGGCACTGGCGTAAGTGATGCCGTCATTCCCGCAGAGATACTGTTCAGGGGAGGTAGGCTCTGGACAAATTCGATTACATGTCACACAGTAGGCATTGTTGGTTTGGTCAACCACACACGTGGAGCTGCCTGGGCATAAGACATCCCTGCAGGTCTCTGAAATACAGACAGAAACACAGTGATTAGCAGAATCCAGGATCCCAGTGACGAGTGTATAGGTGACAAGAACAAATGATCAAACAAAAGCCTTCAGCAGCTCTGCTCATTTAAGGGCTGCTGGAGGGTGCCTTCCCATCTCAGGGGGGTTGTGTGAACACAAATGCTGCTAGACTATGGGGAGCTCTCAGTTCAGCTACATCTTTGTCTGTTGAGCATAGTCTAGTTACTCTCTCCCAGCCTGGTTCCTGTGAGGAAGTACATCCAACATCTCCTCCCTACTCTCAGACAGACACCCTTTGGCATTTGAGGGAGATTGGATTAGATTTGCAAACCTACTTTTGCATTTTCCCTGATACTGGACTTCAAGTTCAGGCTGTTCTTTACATCTGGCTTTGAGAAGGGCGCACTCGTTCCTGTAGGTTTTCCCATCTAAGCCACACACGGGGCCCTTCCAAGTGATATTAGAGCAATCCGGAGCACAAACACACCGAGGTTTGTTCTTCTTGTTCATTTTACATTTCTTCCCGGGTCCACAGTCCACATTCTCGCATGTTTCTGACGGTAGGAAAGAGGCACCACTTTAGTACCAAGCATGCAGAACAGACCTGGTGTCAAAACTGCTTAAAGGAAATAAAGATACTGTGAACCCAGAGCACAAACACTGTTCCCTCCCGTTCCAGGACACACCACTCGAGGTAAATTCTCTCCGCCAGTGAGGGCAGGGGGGAGAGAGGGTCTCTCCTCTCCTCTCCTCTCCTCCTCGTGATGTGCAAGGCGGCGAGCAGAAATGGGGGTCCCTTCCCCCATCCCGGGGCTGCTACGAGACGCCCCTCAAAACCCCGATGAGGAAGGAAGCGAGAGGANCTCTTGCAGCACTCCTCCTTGCTGAGGTCGGTTTTGTAGAGGACCTGGCAGCGCCCGTTCCGCGCCTGCCGGAGCCAGCAGTTCCCAGCTGCGGGGCGGGGGGCGGGGGGACACCCAGACGGATCAGTGGCGGCCACCAGTGACCCAGACACAGCACGTGCGCCCTGCCCT